>VWPU01014193.1:0-45441 GCA_013398955.1 Callaeas wilsoni | reverse complement strand
TTTTTTCTTTTCTTTTCTTTTCTTTTCTTTTCTTTTCTTTTCTTTTCTTTTCTTTTCTTTTCTTTTCTTTTCTTTTCTTTTCTTTTCTTTTCTTTTCTTTTCTTTTCTTTTCTTTTCTTTTCTTTTTCCCCCTTCTTCATACAAATATATCTGTTCCTGTAAAAGTGTCATCAGATCCAGGGTGGGGTAAAGCAAGAGGAAGAGCTCCACCCAAGCTTAGTGGTTAGGGCACTCATCTGAGATGTGGGAGATCCAGATCCAAGTCAGTGTTTTCCTGGTTCAAAGCAGGGACTTGAACCTGCTGACTATTGAGTTGAGGATGCAGGGCTCAGTCTCCCAGCATATTTGAGAGGTTTTGGTTTTATTTTGTATTGTGTTGAAGACAAATTTCAAACACTGAAATTATTTTGTTTGAGATGGATATGTCTTTTCAAGCCAGCCCTAATTCCCTACATGGCAAACTCAACCAGGGCTCTGAGAAGCAGACTTTGCCGTGGCTTTGGAGATGAACATTTGGAGGCAGAGCCATAACTGAGTGTCCTTTGGGCCCTATGGATGGTGCAGCAGTTAGCTGTATATCTGCTGCACATGGACATCAACCAAACGCCAAAACTGGTTTCATTCATAGGGATTTAGACTATCTGCAGCACGTTGGGACACATTTAAAGGGCCATTTAAGTAGCTTTGCTTGAAGATTTCAGTCCAGCCAACAAATAAAGGAAGGAGTTGATTGAGAGGTTAGCTGTACAGAAAAGTAAAAGTGAGCTCATTGAACAAATACTAACCACTTCTGTGAAAATCTGATAAGGTGTTTAATGTCCGACAATATGGTATGTTCTTTAAAAAAACAGAATTGTGGTTCATCCTGATGTATCCCCACACTTTGGTATATTCAGCTGACCTATCATCACTTCAAACAAGCTTTCTCACGACAAGTGACTACTGATGTTTTTTCTCAATGAAGGAAAATTCTACGTTGTCTTTACTGAAAAACAAACTTGCATGAGTGTGTGATTACACCTGGAGCATTTTCTAAGGAAAAACTTTCTGGTTTGGAACTAAGTTAGATTTTGTTGAACTAACACTCCATGGTTTAATGCATGTATTTTCATTACTTGGCTGGTATTTAGTAAGAGAAGCTGTTTTGGTTTCTGAGAAACTATAAGGGATTCCAGGTAAAGAGAAATTATAATGTGATGAGAGACACTGAGAAAGAACATACAACTTTATATTTATGAAGCTGAACTATAGAAACTGAGTGACTACTTACGTAATAGATCAGACTCAGCTGGGGAATGGTAATTTGTGCCTATTTATCTTGAAGATCTATCACTTTTAATGAAGGATAATAGCACTCACAACAGCCACATACATGCCTGGAAAAAACCCATATGTGTAGGTGCAAAAATTTGCCTTGCCTCGGGCACATACACTTGAAAAATTGAATGCTGTGGTTATAGGTTGGTTTTGGCAGAATCATGAAGAAAAAAACCCACACCACACAATACTAATATCTTGTCAATTGTAATGCTGTATCTCTTTAACCCTTTGACTTGTTTTTTCCTAAGTTTTTATTGTGCACACCGCAGTAATTTTGGAATTACATGCTGGAATTACCACAAATTTGAACAACTAAAACCATCTCCTGGTACTAGCTTGGTTTTGTGCTGCTAAAATTGAGTCTATGCTTGTGCCAGAAACTGTTTATCATTTACACTATTGGAGGTAGCACCTGAAACTGCACTGTGCTGGGGTCTGGGCAGAGGCTGTGCAAAATGTTTGTGTAGGATGTGAGTGGCTGGAGAGCTGTGCTGTCCTTCCTTGCTGAGAGCGCTGGCACTAAGCCTCATGGTGGCTGGAGCTAGCAGCCTTGAGAAAAGAAAAGGAGAGACAGACGTGTCAGCATCAACCAACCTAGGGAGTCTCTAGAGAGAGATGCCTCCCCTTGTGGTTCCACACCACCTCCTTAGCATTGTATGATCACTACACCCCTGAGCACACGTGTGGCTCTTCAGCCCCTCCATTAGAAGCAGAGTGCATAGGAGTGTACCTTCCTGATGAGATGCTAAGATATTAATAGCAAGCAAGACTTATGGTGAGCATGAGGTTATGACTTTACTGCAAATGTCCAGCAGACTGATTGTTGAAACCTCCACCAGCAAGGTTTTACAAGGGGATGCAGCTAGGTAATTTTCTTCATCACACCTTTTTGTGGAAAGGAGACAGGAAGAGCTGACTGCTCTGTAAACTCTCTAGCCCTGATCTTGCAAAGAGAGTGTTTCTTTTACTAACCTCAATGGCAGTCAAGTTATTGCAGATCTCCTTGTAGGACTGGGATCCTCGTTGATCCTGATGAGCAGCTACCCGAAATAACTGTTGTTACTGACTGTGGGTTTTTAGCAAGGTGGTGTTCTAGCATAGCATCACTAGGGATCACACTCTTAGCTGCTGCCAGTTTCACTGCCAATTTTAACTGACATATCTCTACTCTCAGTTTTCTACATTGACTGTCTGTTACTGGTTAATTCTTAATTCAGACCAGAGAGGGTTCTCATGTGGTGTACAAGGTGCTGTGAATGTCCATCCTGCAGCAGACCTGTCTCTCAGTCCCTGCAGCGTCCTTGATCCAGTAGCCCATGTGCAGGATGCAGCATGTGGCTCTGCAAATCAGTGGCTAGCTGTGCCTGATCTCCGAGGTGACAGCAGTAAGCGTGGCCACTGCACTGTACTGCAGCTGCTGATGGCACCCCAGAGGGTGGACACTTGTAAGATTCTGTCGTGTCCTACTTCAGTCTCCACAGTCACATCACACACAACACAAGTCCTGCTGCTGTGGGCCAGAAGGTGTTTAGTGCTTAAGGTTTGTATGCCTTTTATGTATCAGTTGTCTTTCACAGAGATTTCCTCCGGCTGTAGCTACGTTGACGCACTAATATCCAGAAAAATGTTTTCTTCTTTCACAAAAGCTTTTTCTTTTTCCACAGCTATCTTCTATACCCATCTGAAAAGCAAGTGGTTTTTGTGCCTCCTAAACCCAAAAGACTTGTAAAACCCCAGATCAAGACTGAGTGTTTTAACAGCAGGAATTGAGGAAGAGGCTCTTGTGAGCACATCTGCAGCAAGAGGCCAATGTCCCCATCTGGGCTATTTCATATCTGATATCCTGCAGCGAGGGTTTCCCGTAACCAAATTTTCATCCATGCAGAGAGGAGAAACGTAGGTACTTGATGGGAGATGTAGCCTACCCAGGACCTTTGCCTACATCTGAGACATGTTTTAAGCAGTTTCCAGATTTCCAGATTAACTTTCTTATTTTCAGTTGAACATACCTTGCTTTTCAATCTTTTTGGTTTTGTTCCAGTTACTGTACTTTTCTGTGGAAAGAAAAAATAGAGATCATACTTGTTCTTAATACACCCTTTTCAGGACAAAAACCCCAGCCATTTTATGAGGATTGCTTCTTATTGCTTCCAATAGAGGCATGTCTGAAAACATCTGTATTTTTCCATTTAGTAAGAACAGCTCATCTGATAATAAGTCCAAAATACTGCCTCTGAAGTGAGAGGTAAAGGATTGCTGTATTCTTGCTTTTCTCTTTTTTTTTTTTTTAATCTCTATTTAGGACCGCTAATAATTTTTGCAGAGCAATGTGTGAAGAAAACACATTTGTTAGTATGTGGTTTTAGAGGGAAGAATTTCTTTTGTGTATGCTGCTTCCACAAGCCAGAGCAGTAGAAAGCTTTTCTACTCAAGAGCATCTGTAAGTACATTGTATTTAAGAAGGTGTTGGTTTTGTAAGATGGTTAATTATTTTTATTTAAAACTACATAAACAGTTTAGCTGAGTTATTTTAAATCCATTTGGTTTCATTATAGCAGATATTTAGTTGCTTGCCATTTACAGTGTATTTCTCAAAATAGTTTTCTCCTTTCTGTCATTGCTAGCTGCCTTTGTTTCCGTCAAAATACGAAACATTTTAAAATTACATTAAAATGGTTTAAAATTAGACTACATGAGTATAATTTGGAAAATATGTTAGAGCTACTCAGTCTAATGAGTCAGGTCTACTTTCTAGATACATTTGATATGTTTTAATATTTTATCTGAGTGTTAATAACTCAATGAAGTAAATAAAAGGAGAATGAAAACAAAAAAAATGCTCTAGTGAAGAAGGAAAAAGATAAGAACAGTGTAAATATAGGAACAATTAGGAGCTGATTCTGCATTATTTTTGCCCCTAAATTCCCTTTTCTTTTGCAAAGATTTTTCTAAAAAAAGCTTTACCTAGGTAAGATTTCCCTTTCAAGTTAAAGAAATGTAAGTTTAGTCAATAGGACTTTAACTCAGAGTGGAGATTTCCATTCCTTAACACATGCCGAGGACCTATGCTCGTGCATTCAGTACTGTTTACAAAAATGGACTAATAAGAGAAAATAGCTTTATCATTGTGGTTTTCCTTGTGGTCAGCATTGGCACAGGAGAAGGAAGGGTATGGAGGAAGGGTAGTCACATTTCAGCAAAAAGACAGCAGAGCAAATCTTGCTGTTAGGTGGGTGTAAGGCCAGAGCTAACGGCCAGCTTTAAATGAGTGGATGCAGAATCACTCTGCTGCGTCCAGGAAAGAGGATCTGGTGCCATATCTATAGAATTATTCCAGAGAAGTCGGAAAAAAGCCCAATGTACTGTTTCTGCTTGCATGCTTAATTTGCTCTTGCAAGGCATATCTTGCAAGAGACAATCTTGGGGGTAAATTTTCCCAAGTGAGTCTCTTTAAGCCCACTGAAGTAAGATTTACACTTCTGTAGTTGATCCAAGATTTGTATTCCAACTGCCAAGCCCTGAGCAACCTCCTCATTATTTTCCACTATGGATTTATGCACCAGTTTGCCATTACTTGAGCTAATGTTACCGGATGCATACTGCTCTGGTAACCTAAGTCACAATATATATATATGGATAGCAACGACCTAGAATCATACAACTGCTTCTCTGGTCTCTCCTCACAGAATCCGTGGGTAAAAAAATGAGGAACTAAATATGAGAGTTGGGAACGAGACAATTCTGTGGCCCTTGACATGTGAACTGTATGGGGTCCCATCTATTTCTAGCAAAGCACACCACAGAAACTCTGGCTGAAACGCAGTTCTGCACGGAGCTGAAGTCACCCCTGCCAGCCAAAAAGTCTGGTGGTTCCAATGATGCTTGCATGACAGGTACTGGGGGGAACTGAGGCCCTCATCCTGTTTGGATGAGTTTGTGCATCAGTGATGGGCTTGTATGATCAGTATAGGAGTATTGATACATGTGAAATGCCTGCCACTGCAAAACATTAAATTGCTTTAAATTACATTATGCTACATCTCTTGGATGAATAATTTGCAATATTCTTTTACCCAAAGGGCCCTGTCTTGAGGTCTTTTACCTAGCTAAGGTTCCCAGTGACACTGAAACAAGAGTTGAGGCAACTGTGTTTGGAAACTTTACAAAGAAAACATATGTATCCACTTTGCTCAATATGGTGTCTGAAGAAATGTTAAAAGGTGTCCAAGATGCAAATGTTTATTTATGAAACATTTGGGAGAATTTCACAATGGCATATAAGTGCAACCTAATTTTCCATTTGAACCCTTGTACATCAGATATGTGCCATGTGGATATCCACTCAGCACCTGTCCTGTCATTTCATGAGGTGAGCGTGACAGCAGAGTTTCTTAGCCTGCAGCATCATGACTGCCTTGTGTTAATCCAGGGGTGGGTTCCTCCTGAGAAAGGTGTCTAACTGGCTGTACCGCCCCAGCTGTGTTCAGCACCTGTGCTGATGGAGCAGTGTGGAGAGCTCAGGCTAGCTGATATACTGAGTTGATTTTTATGTGGATGGGTTGCCAGATCTAGCTCCCTGTGCAGTCACACAGGGATTAGGACTTGCACAAGGTAAGACATAACATGATCAGACCTACTCCTTGCAGCAGCAGCCCTCACTTAGTGCACCTTGAAGCTCCATGATGTTGTTTTGGGTTTTTTTCATTGAATCACAGAACTTTCTGAGTTGGAAGGGACCTGCAAGGATCATTGAGTCCATCTCTTAAGCAAATGAGCCATATGGGGATTGACCCCACACCCTTGGCATTATTAACACCATGCCCTAACCAACTGAACTAATCTCAGGGTCAATCTTGGCTCAGTGTTAGTGCAAGAAAACGTTCAGTACAATGTGTGAAACTAGATCCTTGCACCGTGAATGCATGCAGGCTTCCCAAGGTACCAAGAGGTGGATTTCACACTAATGATAAGATCTTCACCAATATGACTTACTACAGAGTGTCCAAAGATGGTTTTCTCGCTCTGCCCTCTTTCCCCTGTTGCTAAAGCCCAAGGTAATAACCAAAGGCTGGGAAGCAGCTGTCTGCAAACTTCATATAAATTCTCCTCTTTGAAATATTGTAGGAGAACTTCTTCTTAGTTTATGTCAGTTCTTTTTTAGAATGTGAATCACATTGCAAAACTATGATACAGCACTTCAGCATGTATTGCAGAGTTTCCGGGATCATGTGTAGCTGCAAACTTTCACTTCATGCCAATGTATTGCACGCTAATGGGTGAACTTTCTAAACTCAATGTTCTGAAAGCGTGAAGGTATTTTGAAATAAACCCTAAGCGGATAAAAATAATCCTCTAGTATTTTACTCCCAGTTAACCTTTTGATGAGAAAAAGTATAGAGTCAGGCAGTATAACTGAAAGTCCAGTTAGTCTCAGTGGTACTATCCATGGAATAGCTCCTCTTCTGTGTTAATGAATCAGAATCTGCTGCTGATTAAGTAATCTCTAAGTTCAACATCAATGAACAGGGAATATGTAGAAAGGAACCATAATTACTACACAGTCATAGATCAGGGTAAGTGGACATTTTTTGGTAGTGCACTTCATAATTATTGAACTTTAGCTAAAGTCCTAAAGTTGTGGATGCAGCTGAGACAGGAGTCTGTAGGTTACCTTACCTTTTTAGCTTTTTTAGCTTTAGTCTGAGAAATAGTCTCTTTCCCTGTACCGTCCCCTCTTTCTGGCTCAGTCACTCTTTAATGATTCAATGCAAAGTTGAACAGTGGCTCCCAAAAAAGCTGAAAAAGCCCTTCCTCCAGTACCAGTGGGGTAGTAGGTATGTCCTTCAATTACAGAAGGGAATTAAACCTGTTTCCCTTCCACACTGTCCTTCTGGGTCAATTTTTGCCTCTGAGCTGTTGGTGAAGGGGGGGCTGAAGCCAATGGTCTTAGAAAAAGATGACCGTGTTCTGTGAGGAGACTACTCTGCAGGAAGCACTGAGGTTCCTTATTTGCTTGAATAGTGTAAGGAAGATGGAGGCAGTTCCTACGAGTCTGCTGCATAGATCTGAGGCTTACCTGTGCCCAGATCAGGCACACTGGCATGGGGAATTCAGACCAAAAGCAGCTGAGACTTTGATGGTTAGGGTCTTTTTTGTCTCCAGGCAGTGAGTTCTGTCGAACATATTGCTAGAGTAAGTTTTGTTGAATCAAACAGAGAATTTCCTGATCATAATAAAATTAAGACAATAAAAACATTAAATTCAGTCCTGACGTGACTCCTAATCAAATAGATTCACCACCAATTTACTGTGCTATTATATATCTCAGGTAGTGGCAGAACTGTGTGGACATCTGAGACATTGGTACAAATAGTGAAATTTGAGTTCCAGATCTCATGGTAGGCAGAAGGCTAAGCTCTCTTCTTTTTTTGACCTGATTGATGTTTGCTAGTGACAGTTTAGACACTTGGTGGTGTTCCAGTCTCATTTGAAAATTCATTTGTATTTTTAAAACTCTTCTACGAGATGTCAAAGATTTTCTTCTCAGGACATTGTGCTGTGTTGTTGACTTGAGCAGGAGTTTAAACACTTTTGAAGGAGTGGATCCTGAGCTGACATGGCAAATGCAGGTGGACGTTGGATCCTGCTGTTTCATTAAGCTTACAAATGCTTATCTTCGGTGACATCCAGTGAACTGGGAATTGGGGTGGGAACCCCCTAAGAATGGATTTTCTTGGGAGCACTTTGGTTCTTTCGGATTCCAGTGTAGTCTGTAAATGTTAGAAGCTGAGCCGATCCTCTTGTTCTGGGACAACTCAAGGGTTTTTGTTTTTTTTTTATAAACTGGTAGTAGGAGGTGAAGATGAAAAAAGAATTACAAGGAACATGGTTAGAACATAGTTCTGTAAAGGTAGCTGAGTCCTATTTTTCTCCATCAGTTGGCTGCCCTTGCTATTTGTAAAATTTATTGCAAAATCTTTTTGACAAATCTTGTGTCTGCTGGGGAGGACAGAATTATGAAAGTGCTTTGTTGAGGTCCTAATTCCCCTAGCTGTCCTGGTGTTGACACCTGATGTACCAGGGCAGCATGACAGTTAAGATCAGCCTTCACCAGCAGATTATACCAGTAAAGATTTTATTTCCTATGCTAATCAAATGTGGTATCACTGATATCTGATGACAATTTCTGTCTTTTTAATAATTTTCCCTCTGTGGAAAGCCTCGAATACTCAGTTATACTTGCATTTCTGGAATCATTTATTGCAGAGATGCAATAAGATGTTTGCTCCATTTAAGCCAAGACTGAATTGTGCCTCAAGGACTCAGCCAGCCAGCTGCTGAATCTTTATCAAATTGACACAGACAACCCTCATCTCTGATAGGGAGATCGAATACCCCTCACAGGAACATAATCTTCTTTCAACCTTTTAAGCATCACAGTGTAAACTGGAGCACACATTGACTTTCTGGCTGGGCACAGAGAGAGAGACGCCTGCAGCCCATTACCTCTGCCCTCACCAGCTGTGGCAGGGAGACTATGCTGCAGGTTCCAGGGAGTGTGAGGATGTATTTAGACAGCTGCAGAACATGAACAAGGGGAAGAAAAAGGGCTGTCTCTGGGCAAACATGTCCTGATTTATAATAGGACTATATTTATGTTAGTCGTAACCACATTATTCAATATAATTGGGGTCAAGAATTGAATGAGTCTAAAAGAATGCAAAAAATAGTTTCAAAATTCCTATTATAAATAAAGACCTGGTTTAGAGGTTTTGTGAGAACTCCAGAAGCTGAAAGGGAAGTAAACCCCCAGCGTTTTCCAAAACACAATGCCAGAAAAACCGCATGAAAATTCCTCTCAGTGGAGACTGACTGCTTTAAATTTATTTTTTATGTTTTAGTGCTTGTCAGTCTCTCATGCTGCCCTCACTGTCAATTTATTTTCACGCTATTTCTGTGCAAGCTGACCGGTTCATCACTGGTGCATTCTAATGCCAGGCAAGAGCAGGGGCTTGCTATTTGTAGCTGCCAGGAGGCAGTTTCCATCCCCTCAGCATGCCCCAAGGTATCAGCAGTTGTCAGTCAAACAAAGCCATGGCAGTTCCCTCCAGACTTACGTTGTGTTTGTTAGCTTTCCAACTGGGAAATGTATGTATTTTCCCCTGGCTGCATTTCAGAGGGCTGGCCAATGGGCTGAGGCCAGTTCTGCTCTCCTTTACATTTTTGTGCTACCTTAGAGCAACATTTGTTTGAAGAGTTCCTAATAGTTTCCTAATTTTTTGCATCTTGCCTCTTTGCTTATGCTCTGCCTGCTAGGATGATACCAAGCCCATAGTGGAAGCTGTGCCTTGGCACACCTTTTAAAACATGAATTTTACTATGTTTAGTTCTTTCTAAAAGGATGCTGCTCCCATCAATGAGAACTCTCCTGGCTACTGCTTCTCTTCATAGTTTTCAAGCAAATGTAAACTTTCCCCCCTTTTCCAAAGCTTCTCTTTCTACCTACTCCTACCTTCTTCCATGGTATTCTGAAGAAACACTAACAAATAGTTCTCTGCAATCAACTTTTTCTGGCTGTGTTGCCATAACTAAAGAATTTGTCTTCATTTTGACAAAAAAAAAATCAGAATGTGACTTGTAAGCCGTAGTAATGCAGACATTTTCTGTTACAATTAACCTTTGCTCTTCAGTTAAAGCTGTTATCTCAGACCTAAGCCAAGGGTCAGAGATAAAACTTCCCTGTTTTTTTCCGCCTCTAAAGCTGAGTTGCAACAGTGAACCATTAACTTAGTAGATTATTTACTGTTACCTTTATGGAAGAAATGCATACTGTACTTTCTCTGCATTGCATGGGTTTGATTTATGTATGGCCCCAGCTCTATAGGTTCCTTACTGAGGCAGGGCCTTCATACCATAGAAAAGTAAACAGGCAACTAAAATTTGCCTGAACAGTCGTCAAAACAGAGAAATTCACATACTTTTGTCCTCATATCTTTCTATTTAACATGCACCACTAACAGTCATGATTTGCACTGGCAAAAAACTAATTACAGCAATGTTAGTCTCAGATAAGTGCTAGCCTCAAGTTAAACTGCAAAGGCTGGGATCTGAGTTGTGCCTGGATCCTACAGGGAGCTGCAGCCAATTAGTTATAGCTCCCTGATCTGAGGACATGTCACAAGTTGGCCCCAGCATTGATTAGAGCAATATTAGAGAAGAGATTACAGTGTCTTGGGGGCTGCTCTAAGTATGACCAGGTGCCAGTGTCCATTGTGGCCTGTCAAAACACAGCTTGTGTTGGGCTACCCTTCTGTGCCCTTGCTGTGGCCTTGCAGGGGGCTGCAGGAACTGCCTGCACCAACTCTGTGACAGGGTAAAATATCCAGGCTGAAAACAAGTGAGTTCTTCCAAGGGGACAGCATATGGAAGTGGAGAGGCCATGGGCTGACTAAATCATTCTCCCATTGGGCAGTTCAACAGGAAGAGATAACACAACAGGAGACATCTGCCAGCAGTAACCAGCTTCTCTGCTCCTTGACTAGCAAATGGAGCATTCCTGGCATGATGATTTTCCACTTCCTCCCAGTTTCACCAGCCTGCCTTTGAGAGTCAGATTTTACAGCAATTTTTGGGGGGTTGACTTCCCTATTTCTTCTCCTGCACAATCCTCTTTGCTGTTGCCAAAGTCATCTCCCCTCCCAACATGTTGGAGCTCCCCAAAGCAAAGGGAGTGGAGTGTGAGGAAACAAAGGGATTTGTCTGATTCAAGTTTCATTTGGTCTTTCAATCAATTGAGAAATAAATGTGATGTCCCCCTCCACTCCCTATTCACTGGGCCTGTGCATGTAGGTCAGGCATCTGGAACTGGATTTTCCAATGGTTGGGAAAGAGCTTAATCCTTAAGAGGAGATTTGCAAGGAGGTGTGGAATAAAAGGGATAGGTTCCCAAAGCCCCTACAGTGGGAGCCAGAGACAGGTGATTCACTCAGCTCTGCTAGTTGCCTTTTACAGATGTCCTTTAGAGGAGGCCAGAACTCCTAGAGAAGGGCAGTACAAGCCAGCTGTGGCTGCTTTTATGATGTTTACATTGACTTCAGCTTATTTCTTGACAAAGCAGGGCTTACTACTGCTTTCTTTCTATACTGTGGGGAGGGATAACTTTAATCTCTTTTGACAAGCAGTTTTAGTTCTGCACAACATTGCTGCTTTGCTAGTGGGGATAGCTGGGTCTGACAGTGGTGTGAGGGGGGCAGAGCAGGAGCTTGACCCACCTGCTCTGTAGCACATGGTTTGATGCTGCAGAGGCTCTGCATGCTCTGAGCAACCCCCAAAAGGCTTTGGACTGCTTTTAGAAGAAAATTCCCTGTGGCAGCAGACAAGACTGGGGACAACACTGCTGGCTGCTGTCTTGATAAATCTAATGTGCCAAAAGTGGCTCAGTTTCTGGGGGAAAAGGGGAAAGAGAGGACAAACAGAGAAAAAGTTGGGATCTCACTGTTTCCTCACACACAGAGCTGCCTTAAGCACACGGCTGCTGTGCATTGTGCAGCCCTGTTCAGCTTGAGCCTAGGTTGTCCAGCCGTGTCAGGGAAAGACACTGCTGTCTTTAAGCACCAGATTAAACCACAGAGCCAGAGTCTGGTGGCAAACTAAACTTGGTCTGCTTTCCTTCCAACGCCCAAGAGTACACCAGCCTCTTGGATACAGGTCCAAGATTTCACATCTCTCAGTTGTGATGTCTTCTTGCCCTTTGGTCTGATGCTGCTCAGACCACTCAGCAGCTGAGTAGTTCATGCCCTTACACCCTCCATTGAGGGCTCAGGACACACAGCACCCACCAGGCGGAGCCCATCTCCCTCATCCTGCACTTTCAGGACATAGGCAAGCACAGGTAGGGCACCCCTTTCCATGACCTGCAACTCATGTCAGCATTTCCAGGCCCCCTGCCAGCAGACCCCATCATCCCCACACACTCTGACACTTTTGGCACTGTCCAAATGCAATGCAGCCCTCAATGCTCTTTCCAGACAGCTTAAGAAAGTTGAAAGGTTATAATCTGAGGCTAACTCAGAGTACTGTGTAAATTTCCTTTCCTCACCTCCTCCAAAGGAGTATATTGTATCTGCACCTGGCTGTATGGGACAAGATCTTGTGCTCCCAAATCAGAGGCCCCCTTTGCCCACTCTGAGTTATGCACAGAGATGTAGTAGGTGAGTCAGAGGAGGCAGGCTGAGAAAGGAAACAAAGCTCTTTGAGTGAATGACACCCTCATTCAAGTCAAACTCAAAAGTCCTATTTGCTGCATGGATCTAACACCCTTCTCTTTTCTCTTTCCCAGCCTAGATACCCTTCACACAAAACAGCCCGTATCAGTGAACCTGGATCTAGTTGGTTGCCACAGTAAATTATGTTGGGTGAATTTTAAGTAACTTTGAATGCACTCACGGAACCAGCTTTGAACTCATTTTAATGAGACCAGTGTGTCTTTGTGAGTGGTTGATGCTTTTTGTTTCCAGCTATAACATGGTTCTGTGCTTCAGCCCTGACCTTGCTCTAGCCATGCTTATTTGCCCCTTTTTAAAAACTCTTTTAGATATAGGACTGTGTAGATTATGACTGTATGGCTTACGGTAAGGTTGTAGAGGAAACAGTTCAGTCCTATCCTTGGTGTTCATGGTGCTGCTCATAATCAGTGTCAAGATAACAATTTGCTAGTGTTTTTCCAAAGGAATGAAGCTATAATTTTCTTCTACATGACTTTAGCTCTGAAGAGGAGTTTGTTCTGCCCCTTATTACAATAAAGGATTTCAGAGTTGAGCAAGATAATGAAAAAGTTGATGTTAAGTAAGGTCAGGAAGAGAAAGCCCATGTGGCCTTTAGTGTCCTTAACAGGTTGATTTTCAGTACCTTTTTCCTTCTTGGGAAGACACAAATAATTCAATTCTGATTTTCCCACAGCTTGAAACCTCTGTTATTACTGTTTTATGTTTTCTTCTATTCTGTGCCTCAGTGCGTGTGTTATTTTTAGCTGCCTGTTGCTCTCTGCTATAAATGCAAAATGGCATGAAAAAACCTTCAGCTGCAGGACAGGACTAAGAGATGTAGTAAAAGTAACACCTGTGTTGCTAGTTCTGTTCGTGGTGCTACTGTCTGGTAGCTCAGTTCTCTGGGGTGCATGTGTAAGAAGTCTTACTCGGGGGTATGTCTTGGGAAGAAGGCAAAAGTATCTTTGGGCCATTCTTCCCTTGCAGGATCTGTGGCATGGCCTAGATTTTTTTCCCAGAACTTTTCTTCCAGAATTCTATAAAGGAAAAACATTGTTTTTCAGGAAGTTAGATATTTCAGGTTGACCCTTCCCTCCCATGAAGGCTTTGGCTGGTGATATTAATTGCTCAAATTCTGCAGGAAGGAAACTTCGGCTATGTGGAATGAAAAAGCCAACTCATGCTCTTTCAAGCTCCTCCTTATTATATTCATTGGCATTTGAACGAGTGAGAACAGAAATCTGTATTGAAAAGGCAGGTACTAAAATTCTGAACACAGTATTTTTCTTCTCTGTGTTTAGATCTACTCTCATTCGTTGTGTAGCAGTTCCAATGAAGTCACTAGATTTTACTCTACAGGAAAAAACGCACAAAGATTCAGAGTTCGCACAGAATTCAGTCCTCTGTACTTTTTGCTTAAGGGACCACAGTGATCTCCTTGTCAAAGCTGGGAGCAGTGCACACCACCCTTCAAATTCCTACTCCCCTAAAACAAATGTTGTTCTACCTCTTGAAGGCAGGAGGTACCAGAGCTGCAGTTCTTCCTCCACTGCAGTTTCTATAGGATTTCCTCTGTGAAAACTTTATCATTTCTAAGTTCACTATTTCTCTCAGTCACTCATTGTCTGTCTTTAAAAGCAGTTTCATTTATGTATTGCTTAATCAGTGCTGTTCTTATGTTCTTTTATTTTTGGATCTAGAATTTTAGACCTGTATGGTGGCTGAGCAAGCCATTGCTAAGGTCCAGTGAGCTCCTGGTTCCTTGAAACTGGAGAAAGACTCCGGTGACTCCTCTTTTATTCGCTCTCCCTGCCAGACCTTGCAATGAGCAAGCTCACTTGTGCCCAAAAAGCAGGCTTAGGTCAGGTGTTAAAAGATGAGCACCAACACTGGAGCCGTGCCAAATCACCTGAAAATGCTGGCCTGGATTTTTCTCTGTGTAGGTATGTTTTGCTATTAGCTTTCATTTTAACTAGGCTTGGAAGTGGAAATATGGCAGAGATAGTAATTGAATGTAAACAGGATGGTGGGAAGCGTCAGACTGGCTGTGCACAGAACACTCACTTGTCTGTGCCTGCTGAGGGAGGCCATGCAGGGCGAAGGCCTGAATGAATGCAGCAGCCCTTTTGCACGCGTGTGTGATGTCTGGCTGGAGCGCGAGATGGGCATGAATGAAGTGCATGCACTTGTATGCGTCTGCTGGTGCTCTCAGCCCCGGAGGGTTGCGCCATTTAAATTTTAAAATGGCTACTGATGTTTTGTATTTTATTTTGGTATGAATAAGGAAGTGCAGTACACAGCCATTTTTTCAGTCAGCCATTTTCAGTTCTCCTTTTCTTCTTGTCCTCCCTTGGACACGAGAACTCCTGTGAGTGCATGTAGCTCGGAGGCAATCCATGATCACTTCAGAAATCATATGAGTCTTTTAGTTGACCAGATTCTACTGGAAGACTTTGTTCTGATTTCAGTAAGAGAAGCATGCAAATAATGGAAATAATCAAGAGCAGGATTCACTTTTTCTCATAACACTTTCAAGGAACTCTTTGCAGTTCCTTAATTTTCACATTTTACTGCAAATTTTTTGCTATAGCTCGGATATTACATTTGAAATCAGCATCTAAGACAATGGTAGGATTACGTCAATTATAGTAGAGAAAAAGCATGACTCTAGATGCAGTGATGAAGGGTAGAGTTGGAAATAGTGCTGAAAGATAAGCTGGCACCACAGCTGGTACAGCAAGAAAACTGCTCATTTACTGAACAGTTGAAAATAATGGTTAGGAAAGATGTCTTCAGTGACTGAAGCGTCCTCACTTATGTGATTTTAGAGCTAGAGTAATAGGCCCTTATATGTGGAATGTTTTTCCACAGGACAGGTTATGTCCTGTTTTAGTGAGATCCACATAGCAGGTGTTTATCCTAGACTGCTGATACTGTCTTTAGGATGCAGGTCAAAGGTCTCAGGTGGGAGAAGAGGATGGGTGGTGATGAAAAATGACTGATGTTTGACTTGAGTTCCAGCAAATTCAGCTGAATTCACGTTCCCTTTGAGGGAAAGTATGGAACATCTTTGCAATATGTTGGACTTCCCAGCATCATTCAGTTGCACAAGATGAAGTTGTTCTGCTTACCTCCTCATAGCATTATTGTATTGCTAATAGCATGGATCCTCTGGTTCATTTACTAGAGGACCAGATTTTTTAAGCTAAAAATTTGGGATCCAAACCATGTGAATAAACCCTCTGGCCTTTCTTTAGGAGCATGAATAATCAATGATGTTAGTAATGCTGAAGAATTAGATTGCTTTGCTTCAGCAGTATAAAGATTCCTTATTATGATGGCAAAGTGGTTTTATAATATCTTTATCAGCTCTCAGAATTACATGAATCATTCTTCCCATGCAGAGTGAGTGTACATGCCTACGGAGGCTATCTCAGTATTGTGACTACTGAACATCCCATTGACTTTTTCTTGTTAAAGTATGTGCATGGTTATGTTGTGATGGTTCTCAGTATCTGTTATTTCTGGGCTAACTTCACGAGAGTGAGCTAAATTGAGTCCTGGCCATTTTCCTCTCTGTATGTGTTGTAATAATCTCTTCCTCCCCCGCCTGTCATCCCTCCTCGCAGTCTGCGACCGGTGGCCTCAGCTGCTCTGGAGCCCGTTTGTCACTGTTTTGCAGCTCTCTGGCTGGCTGGGTGCAGCAGCAGACTGAGGAAACACAGCAAAACTGAGAAGAGCGAAACCAGGTTTATTTGATGGGTTTCTAAACTTTAATATAATTTAGATCAAATATTGTTAAGAAAACCCAAGCTATTGGCAGGACAAATCATGCAGAAGTTAGTTTTGTCACCAAAATAATTTGCCAGATTCTGGTCATTTTTGGTAACAAAACTGGACCTGCCAGTTTCTGACTAAACTGGCAATAATGAACAAATAACCTAAAGCCTGAGCGTAGCTATATGCTGTCTTTCACAAGGATGGAAAGTACCGTTTTTCCTAAAAGTGTTTTATTTTGTTTTTGACATTTTACATGCATATTCTTCATCAGTCCAGATTCAGAATTTTCTCTTCAGAGGTCTAAATGAATGCTGCACCTGGAAAAGGCACTTGTCAACTTGTACAGGCTCTTAATAGTATTGTCAAAGGAGCAGCCACTATAAACAGGACCTGCACAAGTAAGTTAGACCAGTGTTTAAAGCTACACTGATGATTTCCATTGATTATGCAACCCATTCAAATCTACAGAAGGTCTACGTTCATTAGCAATTTCTGACTGAAGTCAAACAACCACAGTAGACCGAATTTCAGATGCTCAAAGTCAAACCACAGTCAGACTTGCAAACAGTAAGTACAATACATAGAGAGGGATTTTGAAATGCTGTTTTAGTCAACTTTTTGTAGTAGTGAAAGTGATGTTACCATTTAAGGAATTCGATGTACAGTATGTCAGTTGCTGAAATGCTTAAAAATAAACCACAGCACACTCATTTTCACAGGCTATGAAATCAAAGTGCAGAAAAGTGAGATGACTTGGCTAGGGAGGCACAGTAGCCCCTAGCAGGTCAGACTGTATCCCAGTTATCCAAGGCCCAGTGTTGGTGTAAATCAGTATGGCCTGCTGCTTTCTGTGCAGCGTTATATCTTGTATAGTAATTGCAGTCTGAAGTAATTTTTCTGCTTTTTCTCAGCTGGAAGGGTTCTAAGAATGAGCTCTTTTTCTCACTAGGTGACAGTTTTCCTTACTTCTCACTAGGAGAGATGAGTTACCAGAAGTGCCCTACAGAGAGAACAGTACTTGTTGCTGGGAAGTTACATGTTCAAGTGTCCAAGCCCAAAACCACAATGTACTATTTGCTTTAGACATGTTTTTTCTGTTGTAAGCTGTTAAAAATAAAGCAAGGATGCAGAAAATAAATATTAGAACAGAAGGAGTGCCCTAACTTCCCACGTAATTAAAATAGCAGGGTGGCAGCCCTTGGAGTGGAACAGATGTATAATTCAGGGATTGATTTTTTTTTGCCCAGATTTAAAGAAATTGTGGCACAATTTCCCTACATTCATAAAGTTAATTTTTAAGTCAGCCCTGTTCTGAGCACCACGTTGGGTGCTGACAGTGACTAGGAAGCAGCAATACAAATACTACAATACAAAACTATATCTATGTGGTTCATGTCTCCTGTTTACTACCTAGCTTTTGGTTGAAAGCTGATCTTACAGTAGGTCTCGTATCACTGGGCCTGATCTGCAAGTTCCTCAAGGCAGCGGGTACTGAGTTCATTGTAGTTTAAGTAAAGTAGGGTGGTCAAAGGCAACTGATGGTGAGCCATGTCTTCATCTCTATTATGGCACTTTTTATGTGGCAGTTGCCATCCTGGAGAGTGATATACTAAAAGAACTGATTTCTTCAGCTAAAATTTGGTGATGAAGCAGCTGCTGAGAAAGACTTATGCCATCTATGTGCTAGAAATAGGGAAGGATAGATAAGCATAAAAGATACATTTCTCCCAGGACTGAAACAGCTCCTCTTTGGGTATTGTAAATAAAACATGCCTAGTGCTGGTTCCCAATAAGAACATATTACAGTAAAAAGTTGTCTGTAATTTGAATTAGGAGTGATTGTCACTAATTAGCTCCTGGTCCCAACCTAAAACTGTTGTCCTCAGAACAACAGCTATAAGCTGTTGGTACTCTTTGTTTTGCATGTTAGAAATACACTTTCAGAAACAGTCAGGTTACTTTCGCCTTGCAGGGTTTATATGATTTGGCTGAAAAGCATGTAGCTCCAAAGCGGGTCCTTTAAAGGGTTCCATGCTGTTTGAGCAGATGGAAACCACCACAGCTACCACTGCTGCTCTGTGGAATGAGCGTGTTGATCTGTACAGGGACAGAAATTACTATCTCCTATCACCGTAACTTACATGTGACCAAGAGGGTAGATGGTGCAGCCTAGCAGGTGCAGAAAATTCCATGATGTGTTATCTCTAGCCATGGACTGTCCTGTTTCCAGGAACACTCTTCTGATGGAGGCAATAAGAGCCTGTAACTTCACTTTATATAATGAAGTTATCGATAGTGTCTCATCAAAACAGCTTTGTAATTGCATTAGGTTCTAAGATGCACAGGAGGAAATATAGATACAGCTTCGTGTCATATCCTAGTCTTTTACATATTCTTACTAGGTGATTGTATCAATTGTATCATATTTGCTGCATAGATGATAAATTTAATGTGCTATGAAAGAGTACCCAAATAAATCAGTCTTCCAAATGCAAATGAGCAAATCTGCTGAATCCACTAACACACTGGCAGGTATGAAGATGGTCACTTTTTCTCGGGGCTGAAGAAATCATCTTCCAGCATTTCAATTTGTGCATCTGTTGAATCTTTTTTTAGATGAATGGGTGAAGGTACCTTGCAGCATATAGCATGCATTAGGAATTCCCTGTAATCCAGTCCAAATCAGCACAAATTTACAGAAATATCCATGTATGCATTATTCTTTAAAATACTTGGAAATAAAGTTTTTCAAAATTTCTGTCCTGAACTCAAGTCCCTGTTTTGTTATTAACTCTAGATCTCTGACATCTTTCTAGGCTTGGGCTGAATGAGCATTGGGGGTTTTGCAAGCAGGCAGGTATGGAAACTAAGGGTTAAAGGCCTGATCCAAAGACCTTTCTTTCCAGTTGGCCTTGAACATTTCCATCAGGTGAAAGTAACTGAGGCCATTGTATCACCCTGCAATGTCGGAGCAACACTCAGATCTCACAGCATGTAACTAAGGGCGTTGAGATTTACACAACAGCAGCTCCTGTCCTGTGTCAGCCCCCTGGCAAACACTTTCACTCCTTTTGTCATTATCTATGGACTTCTTCTGGGAACTTTTGGTGCAGGCAGACATAAAAGGAGAAAAAAGAACAAACGTGATCTATAAGTGAGTTGACATCGAAAAATGAAGGGCAGGTCATTGTTTCTAAAGCACTCTCCTTCTAGCAGACTGTTCGAGGTTTCTGGGATTCTGTGGTGAAGAAGGCAGGTAATGTGCTGGTGTGTGAGGACAGGTAGGCTTTCAGAAAAATTCTAATGGGATTAGCATTGTAAATTGGCGTTTAGGCTGCCTCAACCCTATTCTTCATTATCAATCCTTATCACTCTTCCTCTTTCAGATTTAGCTGCTGACATTCCTGCGGGAGTGCATCTCCTTGAGTCA
The DNA here is from genome assembly GCA_013398955.1 of Callaeas wilsoni. Taxonomy (NCBI): domain Eukaryota; kingdom Metazoa; phylum Chordata; class Aves; order Passeriformes; family Callaeidae; genus Callaeas; species Callaeas wilsoni. The sequence continues at coordinate 25,647 of VWPU01014193.1, read as the reverse complement.
GTCTGTCCATCACTTTGGCCCCTGGTTGGAGTGGGAATTTGTTATCCCCCTCTGTGTTCGACTCTTACACCATGAGTTGGGCTGTGTACAGCTTCTCCTTGAAGTTCATCTTGATCTGGAAATATTGCACTCTTGGGCCAGCTCTTGCAGAGGATTCTTGTTGTCATGTGGAGTCATAGGAAGGGTTGGAGAAATAGCCAGGGGCCTGAAATACACAGCTGTTAGGCTTGCCAAAATGCCTGACTGCTGTGGAGGGGAAGGCTGGTCCAGGCTTCCAATGGCTGACAGATCCCAAGTGTCCAGACATTCACCCCATCTCAGAGCTGCTGGAGGAGACCCCACAGTTACTACAGCCTGACAATCAGCTGGTTCTGTGGAGGGCAGCCACAACCCCCAGATCCTGCTCAGGCCACATACAAAAGCCCTGTGTGTTGCAAGAGGACTACAGACCACCCTTGGGAAGCCTTGATGGACAGCTTCCCGGCCTCCTGGCCCCACAGCATCACCCTGAACTCATCATTGTTGCTGGGCCAGAGGCATTCCATGAATTAGCCTGAAACACGAATGCTTGTTTTCCTCTTGCACTGAATAAGAAACTGACAATATCTAATTGTCAATACCCCTCCCCTGAGAGACATGCAACAGCATTGCTCCTCAGGGCATATTCCCCACTGCTGTATTTAGAACAGTTTGAAAAGAACAATTTTTTTAAAAATTAATCTTTCCAAAAGATCCCCACCCACCAGTACTCCTCTGCCAAAATGCAGTTTGAAAAAAATGAAAAAGGACAAATTTATACACTCTGATGAATGGGAGTTCAAGATGGAACCTGAACATCATAATTCTTGCAAATGTTCAGTGATAATGGAAAGCCATGGTGATGATGGCATCATGCCCAGAGAGGTCCTTTGTTGTAGATGCTTGTGGTGTTGCCTCTTTTTGCAGTTTATATTAAAGGTGAAAATGTCAGTTTTCTTCAGTGTTGGAGAGTATTTTACTTTCAGCTTATCAGTGGATATTTTAAATAAAGCTACACATCAGTAAGTCTGCAGTACTAGCTGCAAATCCCTTAAACAGTGAGTTTAGCTATATTTCTGTTCATGAAACTTCCACTTTCTGCAGATGTTATTTCTTAGTTATTTGTGAACATTTACCACAAAAGATCAAATTGTCACTTTTGCTGCTTCCACTTAGTATTTGTAAAGGATGAGTCACTTAAATAAATGGCATCAACTCTGATCCCAGATTTCACAGACTGTGTTTGCCCTGTGTATGCATACTGTAACTAAAGCAAATGATAATATCAAGTAATTGTATCGATTTATGAACACTTGCTTTAGAAAATCAAAGGAGGCTGAAATTTCATTACTGGATGTTTCCTTAAAATTTACATGAAGAGAATTCTTTTGTGCAAGTTGTGTCAAATGCCCTATAAGGGTCTTGAAAGCGGGTGGAATAAGAGTGATGTTGAATTTCTAAGTACAGAGGTAGATGCTGGGTCACCCAGTGCTTGCACTGATCAAATTTAGTGATTCGAATTTTGCAGCTTGGAATCAGCTATATTTGTGTGAACTCCACTGTGCTACTGTAGTACTTATTCAAATCAAGCCCAGGCAGTCATTTCTAAAGTTGTAGAGTATGTTTGTGTCACTAGGATTTGACATTGAGTATTTTGCCTAATCTCATGGCTAAACCATAATTGTGATGAATTCTTGACATCATTAAATCCTCTGCATCACCAGTGATATCTGTGTAATTAAAGGCAGAATTGAATCTTGAGATTTTATAAGGCTGTAACAATTACCTTTTACCCATGCACATGAAATACTGCATCAAGCAAATATATAATTAGTCAAAACTAAAACAAAGTGCATTTCTATTATTAACAATATTGCATAAAAGTCTCAGTGCCATAGCTAAAAAATCAAAGCCAAGTAATAGTTCAGAGACAGTTGCTGCTATAAAACTTTTGACCCTAGTTACCAAATGTACATGCAAACAAATAAACTAACCAGACAGAGATAGTCCCCTAGGAGCAATCATTATTTGCAAAATTTTGGGGGCTTTAAGCCAACCTGTAAAGTTAATGGAATAAAAAGTTCGCTTGTTTATGCCAGCTTATTAATCAGTGCCCTTTTTCCCTATCTGAAAGGCTGTTTCACAGATTCACTTCTATTCAAGGTATCTGTTTTTGCATCCTTTACAGTAGATATTGCTGACTTAAAGGCTGCAGGAGTCAGGAAGTGTTTTGCTGAAGCATCACGGACAGCACTGTGTATTTTGCAGTGAGTCCATAAGTCCCATCTTGCCAGATGAATTCTTTAGATATAGCTATCCTCTTGGTCAGCTTTTGCTTCATGTTGGCTTAAAATATTGCTGCGCTATATTGCCTAATCTGGGATCCCTTGGACAACTGGTTCATAGTAATTTTTTTCAGTAATGTTAGAGATCTTTGATGGTGAGCATTGCTTGTTCAGTGGGTTTCAGGTATGCCAAGTTAGTTCTCAATATTCCTATGTTGATTCTTCTGCTTATTGTTAACCTCTGTCTTTTGCACATCTCTCCCAGAGTATGAGGGTTACCTCCATGAGGGTTTGTATTGGTGTCCGTCATTCCAGTCTTGCAGTCAGCTGGAGTTATGCTCCACTGATCAGCAGAAGTGGTCATTATTGATCCTTACATCTATTTTTCATCTTCAGCATGAATTTTGCTTTGACAATGTACTCATCTGTCCTGGTTTGAAAGACAGGTGTCTGCCAAGGAAGGCCAGAGCTTCCCAGTGCCCCTCTGGACGGCGAAATGAGCTGTAGCAGGAATCTTGGAGCAGTAGGCTGAAGGGCAGAGGCAGGCAGACCCCAGAGTGGTAAATACAAGGTCACAGAAAACTCTGCAGCTGTAGCAGGAGCCGCAGGGTGACCCTGTGGGCAGTGACTGCTGGGTTACAGTGTAGTGAAAAAACTCAGAGCAGTGGCAGAAGGAAAAAACAGTGGGGATGGGCAGTGGCAGCCCGACTCCCGAATGCAGTCAGTAGAGGCTCTCTTGCAGGGGCTCGGGGCTTGGGGTCTCGGGTTTCCCCTGAGGCACCTGAGTAGATGGTGAGGACCCTTTCCAGTGAGGTTGGGTGTTAGTAAGGTCCCAGTCCAACGGCTGCTCTTCTGAGCAGAGGCTTGCTCACGGTAGGAGAAGCAGCAGCGGGCTGGGCTCCATGGCGGCAGCAAACCCTCCCTCAGTAGCCACAGCTCGGCTGTTGCTCCGATCCCAAAAGTGAGAGAGAGGGAAAGGAGCCGAGCCCAGCCCCTCACCCCACAGCCAAAATCTCGAGGTATCTCTGCCCTTCAAAGTGAAGATCCCTCAGCTAGGAGAGTGCGGCCAGCTGGACTCCTCCCCCTCCTCCTTGGCTACATCTTTTGTCTCTCTTAAATACTGGTTGTTATTGTCTCCTAGCAACAAATGGGACAAAATTCCATGAGAGAAAGAAAGAAAGAAAAAAAAAAAACCCTATCCACCAACATCATCCCCAAATCTCATAAAGTACCCTTTGAAACACATATTAGAGGCTTAAATTTATTATCCTCCTTTAACATATTGGAATATGCACTGGTACATACTGGGGAGAGTTCAGGGTAGAGCTTTATAAAGTGACAATTCCTTCCTACTGTCTGTGAGGACAGATAGGATGTGTTAAGCTTGCTTTCTAGAGCTTTGTTCCCTGCTAGCATTGCCTACCAACTCTGAAAACAGGGCTCTGTATCTTTTAGCCCGAGCCCCAAAGCTGAGGGAGAATCATAAATCTGAGCCTCAGTTACCTGCCATGCAGCACATATGTAGTGCAGCCGAAACCAGAACTGTGGTCCTTCTGAGATCCCTCCTCAGGATGTCTCAGAGCATGTGTTTGAATAACTGTGTCACATGCTGGTCTTATCCATTTCAATACACACCTATTCAGAGAATATTGTAATTGGCTTGCTTAAGAAGTAGACCAAACATTGCCATTTAAAACTCATTCACATTGTTAAAGCATGAAAAGAATGATTCCTTTATGCAGGTTTTGGTTCAGATGCTATGTTGTGGTAAGGCACAGGCAATAAGTTCAATATGAGAATGTTAGAAAACCAGCTCAGCAAAAACATATTTTAAAGTTCACAGAAGGTTTTTCCATGTTATGGTGCATGGAGAATAGTGTGAGGATGAACATTGTGAGGCTGCTTTTGGATCCAGCCTTTAATCACTGAGAGTGAAAGGGAAGAAAAATAGTGAGAAGTGGCAATGCTGTGGATACCTACTGTGAGCCGCAGAAAGGCACTAGGATGTAGCTGTAACCCTAAATGAGGTGCCAGCAGCAGGCAGGTACAACAGAAGAAAGCATACTAGAACTTTTTGTTTCCTTTTTTTTGTTTGGTTGGTTTTGGTGGGTTTTTTTTTCTGTTTTAAGTACAAGGGCACTATTTCTCTGTGTTTTGGGGCAAATCCTCTTGTTCCCTTTGCCCAACCTTTGGGACTACTCCTGTGGGAGTAAAGGGATAAGAAGGCTTGAGAAAGTAGTCCCACATGCTTGCAGATAGTTACTATGTCCTGTAGGCAAAGCTGGATAAACAGTCTTTGTTCTGAAGCAAGAGCCAAGGGCCATCTTCTGCCCTTAACCCAGCAATGTTCATTCCCTGAGTGGTGATCAGAAGTAAACCTTTCACAGGCTTGAAATTTTTGAAGCCAGTCACCCCACCAAACTTGGATACAAGCTTGGAGTCCTTTGACCTAGGCTCTGAAACAGCAGGTTGCTGTAAAAGAAGGCTGAAGTGTTACTCATAAAAATGACACTTTGCCTTCAGAAAAAGGCCCCAGAAAGCACCCTACATTTTGTCCACCTGGTAAGATACACATGGAGCTTACATCAATAAGCCTTTAATCGTGTGTGTCTTCACTAGCTGTGCTGCAACTTATTTGGGCTGTATAAACTCTTCAGAGCCCTCCCTGTCCTTGTATGTTTGTGTTAAATGTCTTGCACGCCTACAGAGATGTATATAAAATATAATTTCTAATCCTAATCAATAATCAGAGAAAGGAGCAGCTGCAGGCTGCACTTTGGCTGACCCTGGACCAAGTCCACTAAAGAGGAGATAAAACCCCTCTATATGACACTGTAGAGCAGTAGAGAAGTGTCTCAGCTCCTGTCTTAAGTGCTGTGTGTACCCACAACACTTCAAAAACACGGAGGATTTTTCAGCCTATTAGTAACAGGGCGTTGCACCTCCTTCTGCAGATCCTTGTGGCTCCCATGGCCTGTGAAGGGCTGCGGCAAAGTGCGTGCACAGCTGGCCCGAGGCCAGGAGGACAGGCACTGGGACTGCCTCTGGCCCAGGAGGGGAAGAAGTTGAGTGAGTCTGGAAGTGCACCTGCCACTTGCTACAGCTCCAAGGATGTGGGTGTCACTTCTTTCATACAGGCATTATTTTGTTGAAGCCAAACTTCCCATACAGCTGTTTCCATAGGCAGCTCTGTGTGATGCTGAAGTTCTCGGGATGACACAAGGTGTGAATTTGCTCTACTTTGTCTTCACTGCCTGCCAATCTTGGTTTGTTTTCAGTCTCTGCAGGGATAGTGGATATGCACTACTTCACAACTTCCACCACAGCTGAATTTTCCATACAAATCCCCACTTTACAGTTTTCCTGTTCTCTCAAAGATGAGAAATTATGTTCTTGCTAGTTTTAACCCATGTGAAAACTTCATCATAATCTGAGGTTGGGAGGGAATTAATAAATCCCAGTGCATGTTTCCTGGGAAGGAATTCTGGTCTGTTTTCAAGGCAATGATGCAATCTCACTGGTGGAGTGAGAATAACTTTTCCTTTAGTCCATGCCTTGGATTGCACATTAGTTATATAGAACAAGTGAAATATTTCCAAGAACACCAACAGAAGGGCAGTAATTTCCTTTCTCTCCTTTTTCCCACTATTCTTAAATTTCCCTGTTCTCCCTTTCAGCTTTTAAAACAGCATGTACTGCTTAATTTTAAAACTTAAACCCTTCCATCAGATCTCTTCTTCTGGCTACATGCCTGTCTTCTTTCCACCTGCTGCACTAAAAATAATGCTGTGTGATCATGGAAGCAGCAGCTGATAGGGGACCAGCTTACAGGACTGGCTGAATTAGCAGTACGAGCAGCACCAAATCAGCACTGTTACATTGCTACCTGAGAATTGATGCAAGTATCTAGCTCTTTTATTTTAAAGACTTTACTTTGTCTCCAAGCAAGTGTGCAGTCAACATCTGTCCTACTGTGTAGCTTTTCTAGCAAAGAGTAGTTACATGTGTAGAGAATTTCAAAGTTTACCAAGGTTTTTTTTCTGCTATCTTTGCCATATTCTTCCCAGTGCCCTTGTTTTCTTTTTTTTCCCCTGGATAGGGGGCATTTTGACAATAGTCTCCTAAGGTTGCATCCAAAAGGCCAGAAATCTTTCAGAGTGCATGGACAATCCTATTCCAGACAAAATTACTTTGGTTTTTTTTAATGTAAATACTTAGTTCTGGAGCTGCTTCTCAAAGACTTATGGCAGTGGTTATATGAGAAAGTAGGTAACTTGTAGTCACTTTAATAAGGGAAGCAGTTCACCAGTAGTATTTTACACTATTTTTGGGGTTTTCTTGTTGTTTGAACATGCTTAAGCTGATGTCATTCACTATTAAAGCTAGAAAACTATTTTGTAAGTGCATAAGCACTACATGACATCTCTTCCTGTGTGCTGTGGGTTGTTATTAGTGCCTTTGTTGAATGACTTTGTTCTCTTTACTGTTTCTTAATCTGATTTGTGCACTGGCTCTGACTTTAGGAAAAGAAGTCACAGTTGAAACTGATTCGGAAATGAAATCTAATTTTATTGTGGATTTTGTATCAATGCTGCCTGCAGGATCTTTTGAAGCAGTCTTCTGGGACTAGCCAGCTTTTAAAGAGCCTAATCAGATGGCACCTTAGCTAAAGCACAAATTCCACTTTTAAGCTGAGGTTTTCACTGCTTTAATTGACCTGGTACAGGTTTGTGTGTTGATTACTAGAAAGCAAAAGTGTAAGACAGGATGTCTGCTACTGCTATATGCATGCCATCATTGATACTTTGGATTGCATGAGGATAGATTTTAAAAAGCATGTCTGATTTTTACTTTCAATCCTCTTATATATTACTTTTTCCCTTTAAATGCCCACCCAAGCTAATAACCTTAAGAGATAAAAAAAGGCCTTTGTGTGAAGTAACAAAGCTGGACAGTCAGCATGCCCTGAAGATGCCAGTGGGTTGCACCCCACAGCCCATTAGAGTTCAAATAATAAGAAATTAATTGAAATGGGAGATACGCTTCAAAATTCTGAGATGGAAGTAGTTCTTTAGACTGAATTATGGGGACAACTTCATCTGGTGGGTGAATGCTACCAAGAAAAAATGCTCACAGCATATACTTCTACCGGGACGAAATTCATTTTGTTGTTTGTGCCCTTTCTGTCATTGCATTTCTGTGTGTTTACACTAGTGAATAAGTGTATTTTTATGGCATTAGAGCTCATGAAAACCATAAGTCACTGTTTGGTGATTTGCTAGAAATAGATTTCAAACTGAATAATATGAAAATCAGGGTTCTGTTTTAAGTTTGAATCTCACGTTGTGTGTCTCACTTTGGATGGGTCCCTGGGAATGTTTAATGCAAAATGCATCAGTGACTGATGCGCACTAAATAATCAAATTAATTTGCCCAACCTCTAAAAGCTGAAACCTGCAAATCTAATTTCCTGTTGAAGTTTTCACTATTGTTTACAGCTGTACTGTAGAACATATATGGATGTACAACAAGAGAGTCATCTGGCTTTAAATGCAGTTTATTGTTTGGCTCAGGAGTGTAATAAAACTGTCAGCTAAACTCTGCCATTGAACACCAAGTTATCTCTACTTATGACAGGAGCTTGTCAGTGATTTCCAATAAAAATTCCTGGAGGGCTAATAATTATAAAAATACTGAAAGAATTTTCACTCTCATTAGCAGTCAGAAATGGGTTGTATGTTGTTGGACTACAGTCAAACTACATGTGCTTGAACTGCTCAGAACAGTCCCTTTGCTGTGCATACTGCTTGCCTTGCTATCCCATCCCATCCCATCCCATCCCATCCCATCCCATCCCATCCCATCCCATCCCATCCCATCCCATCCCATCCCATCCCGCTGTAGTGTGTGATCCATCCTTGGCACCACCACCTCACTGCTGTTTTGGCCAGGAGAGTGTGTTGGGAGCTTTAAGTATCCTCATTTTAGCTAGCAGAGGTGAGAGCTGTAGTGAGTCCGCCAGTACTTCTGTGCTAACTGGCACAGGCACGCTGCTGTTTCTTATGAAGCCTGCGACTGAAAGGACACCCTGGAGGAGAGGGGGAGGAGAGGGGGAAGAGAGTGGGAGGAGAGGGGAGGAGAGGGATAGCTGTGTTGGCTCTGGCAGCATCTCTTCTGCACCATGTGCAACACGCCACGCTCAAGACAGTTGGCTTTGCACTTGAGGTCACAGCAGGCCCTCCCAGGCTCCCTCAGTTACCTGAGATGTGATAGGTGCACCCACAAGGACAGCTCCCGTCAGGCAGAGGAAGGAAGAGACTCCAGCCTCCCACATCTCAGACAAGTTCTGTAACCTCTGAGCTCCTGAAGGGAAAAACAGATGCTGCCCCTGCCAGGTCTAGGAGAAAGGGCTGGTGCTGCTAGAGTATCAGTCTGCAGGCAAGGATGTGGGTAGTGGGCACTGTGCCTTTGCAGTTCAGAGGAAAACATGCACATAGTTAGGGGCAAAGATATATCTCTGTTCTTGGCATTTACTAAAGGCTGTTTTACATTGTTGATTTTTCTACACTTGTCCTTTCTTGGAGTCTTTTACAGCAAGCTATTTTCAGGCTTACAGGTTCTCCTGGATTGCTGAGCTCTTAAAAGTCAGCATTATAATGGTGTTTGGTGGATCTAATCCTTGGAAGTGTGAGTCTTGTTTCCAAAGCTGATTAAATGATGGAGTGCCTAAGAGGACCTCAAACCATCAGAAGAAATACTTCTTGCCCTGAGCCCTTGGGAGTACCTGTAGCAAATTTTTATCAGGAAATGTAAAAGCTTAGTCCCAGCAAAGGAAATAACAGGCACTCAAGATGTCAGACAAAGGAATCTGAATTTATTTTATTTATTTGTATTTATTATAATTTTGTCTACATCTGACTGCATCTCAAAAATTTAAGGGCATCATTTAGAAAGATATCAGTGGTAGAAATACCAATACATAAACAATCATTGCTGTTTTAATGTGTTTCTCAATGAATCCTCAAAATCTCTACATACTGTTCACTCAGCCTCTGAAAATAAGATTTTAAACTTGACTGAAGAGCTTATGATGAAGTAAATGCCTTCAAAAGAGGCTGAGTCCTGGAAGTGTCAGCTGTGATTCATTACCGTTGTAAAGACACATAATCGAGCTGATGAGGACAGAGAAAGTTTCCATAACAGCAACAGTACTAAAATGAAACTGGAAGAGTTGTCATCATTGTTTGAAATGATGTGTGTTTGAAACAGACACAATCTCTAAAGCAGATCGCTATTATTTTCTGCTCTTATTGCAGCACTCGAGGCATTGTGCGACTCACAAAGCCCCTCAGCCATCTCTTTCCCTTCAATTTTTCCATCACTGTGGAATTTAAATAGCTTGTTCTTCTCAGACAATAGATTTGTCTTTCTTCCACCAGTACTGTATTTATTATAAATACCATTTCTGCTTAAACAGAAGGGTCTTGTTTCAAAAATGGCATCAGTCAAATTTTCTTTAGCAGATGTCGTTGTTTAGGAATGGCACTCCCCAATTTAGTGCTCCCACTGAGACTCCAAACCACACTGCTGCTTGTTTGCTCCTGCCCTTTCCCCCTCTCCCCTGTGATGGGATGGAGAAGAGAATTGGAGGAACAAAAAAGTAAAGATGACGGGTTGAGATAAGAACAATTTACTGGAAACAGCAATGAGATAAGAAAACAAACAGTAACAGAAACAATATTATTGACAGAGAGTACAAGAGAAAAACATTATTGCTCACTACAGAAATCCCCAACAACACACGATACCCGAACGCAGCCACCTCCCCCAACTGCTCCCTCTGCCTTGGGACCAGAGTTATCCCACCCACTCTCTCTGGCTTGGGATCAGTGTTACCCTCCTGCTCCATCTGCCGTGCTTACTTGACTGCAAGGAACCACTTCTTCCTGGAAGAGGCTCCCTCTCCGACCCCTGGCAATGATATGAGGTGGTGTAGAATAACCTCTGAGTCCTGGACATGGCCCCTCCCAGATACTGCAAAAATTAACACAAAATTTAACCCTGTCTGGGACACCAGACAAAGTAGAATTTCTGTTAAAGAATCAAACTGACTAAATTTTGTATATTTGTGTAACAGCCAGACTTGCATTGCTTGCATTCAGAGAAAATTCAGTAATTTCAGTAACTAAGGCATTGAAATTTATTTGCTGTTCATCTGTATCTTCCATCTGTCTATCTATCTATCTATCTATCTATCTTAATTACAAAGGATTTTCTAAGCACAGCAGAATGGCTGCAGCCTTTAAGGCTAGATTTGGCTGCAGGAACAAAGCACAAGGTTTAGTGACAGGCTCATAAAGACTATACTTCTCCGTCTGGAAGTGTTAATCTTACTTGAGATACACTGATGAGGTGGCTGGGAGCTGCTCAACCTTCTTTTTAAGTGCTAATTACATGTATTCTCTTGATATTGTTTCCAGCAAGGAAACAGTTGAAAACCTTTTGTTGAGTTGGGCATTGTTTTGAATTGAAGTCAAGATAGTGTTTCAATATCTCTGTGTTTTCTCATGCACAGGCATGGAGAAGTAGCAGTGTGTTCTGTACAGCCAGCAGCCTTTGGTTTACGCCCCATAAACTGTAGATCACCCACGTTTCTTTCTGAGGCAAGCCTCAGCAAATTCAGGCTTGCAGGATTTCTTTGTATGGTTTGCTGTTCCAACGTGCTGAGTCCTGTTTGTGTGTTCAGGCTCATGTGAACTAGGAAATGTCCAACTGATGTCAAAACAAAACAAAACCAATTCATATGGAATCTGACCCAAAGTTTACTGAAGCCAACACTAGAGCCTCATGACTTCAGCCTTTCGATCAGATGTGTCTTCTGTAGTGTGACCAATGACGTTCACCTCCTCTGGATTCACCTCCTCTGAATGCATTTCTGTCACCTAAGATGAGTAGGAAAGATCTTCCCAAGGCAGTCTCCTGAGCTTCAAAGGACTGCAGTTGATTTTACTTTTTCTATTAATTTTGTGGTGACCAGCATACTCGAGGAACATGCCAGAAGCAACCTGTTAAAACAGGCTGAGGGCACCTGAACACAGTGCTAGCCGGAAAAGCAAGATGAGAGCATGACCCTGAAGTCTCTAGGACTGGTAGCAAAATGCTACCTAGACATAGGACAAACATAAAAGGAACAGACACTTTCACTGACAGGTATGGGGCGAAGATGGTTGCTCCAGGTTTTCATCATGAACTGGAGCAATTGATGTGTGTGACAATGTGGAGTAGTGTTTGAAGAGGGACTCAACACTACTCCTCCAAGGTGGCTGGTGTAAAAGTTTAGATACTTGTGACTAATCTCTCATTTCTTAAGTCTTTTACTTGTAAGCATGCTTGTTGGTGACTGCTCTGAATTAGCTTTGGAGAGGTTGGTATCTGTCCCACCTCCCCCTCCAAAAGCGCAGCTCTGCACCAGCACATTGCAGGCGTGTGGTTAAGTTCTGCAATCTGGTCCTGTATGAAATACTCTGCACTTCAGGTTTGTGGTACAGTAACTTGAGCAATCCCAGCTATGTGCAACTCGTCATATGGCACTATGAAGTAGGAACATACTTTCCTACAGTTATTAATTTTCTGCTGCAGCATACAAAATATGCTAGATCTGCCACTAGATTTCAGTGTTTTCAGGCCCACTGATGCAGAGGGGCAATTCTTGAGGGACAAATGTATTAGATGAGGAAAAGCATTTTGTCTCCAACAGTACTTCAAAGACATTTTTCCTTTTTTCATATACTGCCAGGATATATGGGGACACCTGTTACAGATATCAAATGGAGGAGTATTTTCCTGAAATGGGATATTTCTCTACTGCTGTCCTTAGTTTGTCTCTAAACAAAAGCATTCTTTTTGTACCAGCATATCTACTCTTGAAAGACTGATCATATTACAGTTGGCGAAGAGATTTGAGTGAAACTGTATATTGATTTGCTCCTTGCTGTTTAAAATTACAGATTAATTCAACCAAATATGATTAGAAGAGAGAAACTAATATTTCTGTATAATTTTTGTCAGTTGATTATGAAGCATTAATGTTTGTTGCCTTGCTTCTCTCTGATCTGCAAAGAGAAGGTTAGGAAATATCTTTGGTCTCATCTTTCCTGTTATGATAAATAACTGATCTGTGGTCAGAGCTGTAAAGTTCATAACCTACCCAGAAAAAACTTAGGAACAAACCACTGCTGCTGCAACATTATGTAAAGTGGAAAACCTATTTTCCTGGGGAGAGGTGCTGCTTAAAGATGATTTCACAAAAGAGGAAGTCCTTGCTGTTTATCCTGCTTGATCCAAATGTGCAACATTTCCTGTGGCCAGATCTGCAGTAAAATCAAAGGGGGTAGCCATTTTCTGTGGTCTATTGCTTCCTATAGCATACCCTTATGAGAAAGGAAGAAAACTACCATTTGTTATAAAACTACCCCTAACCTTCCTTTCCTGATTAATCAATTCTAAAAAAGTAATGCATTGGTAATAACCCCACAATGTCCAACTGATAATCTGTTTTTTCATGTCTGTCTGACAGAACCATTGTCTATTTTAAGGTGACGGAAAGCAGTTTATATATTTTGCAAGATGGAATTTATCCCTAAGACTTTGGAAACACAGAAGGTAGACAGCTGATAAAATCTGTGTTTGCAAGAGGTCATCAAGTGTTTGATTGTGCAAAATAGCTAAATCTTGGGGTTTATAAAATCAACATAAAAATTTAGAACAACCTGGAAGTTGAGACCCTTGTTAATAATCAACATGTACAACCCAATTTTACAGCTTAGACACAGGTATAATCACAACTGAACTTGGGAATTTTGCATGTTCGGGTACTATGTTATCTTAATTTTTGCATATTTGAATTATCATAGAGGGCGCTTAGAGATTCTGTGGTAGGCAGTTTATAAAAACAGCACAAAAGAAAGACAGCCAGCCAGACTTCAGGCCTTCCATCACATGCAGACAGACACAAATGCCAGCAAGCCCACTGGCAGAGGTTGTGTCATCCACGGCCAAAGGTTACTGCATTGACTAACACCAAGAACATTGTCAGGCCTGAGCGTACACATGTTCCTCGTCCAGACTGCTGGAGAGACTTCATTTAGCTGAATATTTGCCACTTACTTACAGAAAGTCTGCAGCAGATGAAGAAGGCTATACAGTCGTTCAGAAGTGCATACCACACTCTCCCAAAATCATATTAAGAGAAAATTATTTAGGTTACAAGGTCAAACACAAAGCAGATAGCAAATGCCATAATTAAGATTACCTGCACAGCTTTAAGTCTCCAGTATATCTGAATAGAATTATAGTCCTTAATTATACCCTGTGCCGTTTTTCTGTGATGGCTCCTACCTGGGCAGTATTTGGCAAGTCTGGAAAAATGTAGGTTTATTGAAAATGTTTAAATGTATTTGTTGAAATATCTCTACAGAGTTTTCTAAGGAAACAAACCATTCTCAGTGCAGCAGAGAGCTGCCTTTTTCCTTTGTTTGGGACTGAGGTTGTCATCTGATGAGAAGCTTCTTGAAAAAGTCTACGTGTGTGCACCCACAGCCATGTGCAGGGAATGCAGTTCTTCCCGTTTTCATAAGCACTGAGGTAACTATTCCTCTGGGACCCTGCAGTCTGGTGACTGGCATCCTGTAAATACTGAAATGATTGATGAAATCAGTTGCCAGCTGGAGCCCTGGGTGGGTAATGCAGGAGACAGAAGCAGGATTCCTGGATTCCACTTGTGTCTGACTCAGTGTGTGATCTTCAACAGCAAATGTAAGTCAAATCAGGGCATGCTCTGATCTGTCACAGAAGGCAGTTATGGGATTAATGAGTGTTTGTCAAATCTAGTTTAGTCAATACTGCAAAACATAGGTACAAGTAACTGTTGGGTGTTGGGTCCCATTTTACCAGGAACAGGCTGACAGAAGTAACGAGGGTGCTGCAGTGCAAGACAATGCTGTTATTAGTCTGCTGAGAATATTTGTTCCTTCTCAGTACAGGGCTTATGATAATGTTTTTTGCCCTCCCTTTCACTTACTTGGCCACCACCATCCATAATTGCCAGAAATTATTCATTGAACTCACATACCATTTCAGCTGCATCCTTCAGAGTTCAACTGTTTTTGCGCTGTGTCTGTATCTGTGCTCCACATCTCACACAGCAGAGGATGGACTCAAATAATCTTCAGCTGGAAATATATGCATATGCACCAGCTTCTTTGCACTAGTTCAAATTCTTTTGGGAGAGGTCAGATTTACTTTTCATGCTCTGAAGAGCTTATAGGACTCAAACCACATCTCTACCATTTCCTGGGGCATCAGACCAGCTGCTGCTGTGAGGAACAATGAGGTAATCAATGTGGGCCTAGTGGGGCTCTCTAATTTGCCTGGAAGAGTTTCTATTACATGCAGTTGATCTGATTCCCTCAGAGTGCAGTGGACATACAGAGCAGCCCAGCACCGGGAGCTGCCTCAGAGCTCCTCCATCGATGGTCCTGCAGCAGCCAGGGGAAGGTAGCAATGCTATTTTCATCCTTGGATACTCAACAATTCCAAGGAGGAAAAGTAGAAGAAAATGCTCTTTACTGGATACTGGTACTGGGAAGAGTCTGAAAGACAGAATTTAGTAATGAAATGAGCATGCAGACCACCCCATAGTTGGCTTGTGTGCATCATTGGTTCCTAAACCTCAGGTGCCAACTTCCTGCCCAGAAATCAATATTCTCTTTCTGAAAATATCAAAATGCTGAAAGCAAGCATCTCAAATCTGAGACAACCTAAAAGTGGTTATGTTTTGCAAATTATCAAAGAAAAAATCTTTTGAGTGTCATTTGGATATTGACTCTTTATATTTTTAAACATTCTTTTCCCCCTTGGTAAAATGTTTTCAAATGAAAGCAAGAACATTTAATTCTCAAAATGTTAGTATGGAGGTTTTGAAACATTAAGACATTGAAATATGTTAGAAGTCATCAAACATTATGAAAAGTATTCTTGTAGTTAAAACTAGTCCATAACTTAGCCTGGTATTCCTATGAATCACAGTAAAATGGAATAGTTTCTATATACTCTGTTTCTCTGCCTTTCTCTCTCACTGTTCTTGTTTAAAAGTTGTTCATCATGATATTTTGTTACCTATTTTACAGCAGCTAACTCATCAGTTGGAAGTTAGTTAGAGATTAGGAAACATCGTGAAGTTATCAAAAACCTAGCATGTTAGAATGAAGTCAGTTAATCTTTAGCTTCACAGGATAGAAAGAGGAAATGTAATTGCAAAACTGAACTGCGTTTTACAGACATTTTCACTTAGAAAGCCCTTCAGATAATTCTATAATTAGCATGGGACATGTAACGGAGGGAAAAATACCTGACACAAGAGGAACTTGATGAATGTTTTCATTCATAAGTGGGATTTAGCTGCCATGGCAGAGCAATCTCCTGAAACAAAAACTCCTTTGAGTAACAAGCCATAGTTTACAATATTATAGAGCAGCAGACACCTGGGCGTTGGCTGAGTGGCGTGGCTCAAACAACTGCTTATGCTCATCACTTGATAGCACATGTGGTCAGTCAGGAGCAGACTGTAGTCACCAAAGAGTGAGCAAGACTCATTCCAGTCAGGCAATTGACTGTATTTGCCTGATTCTCAAAAAACCTTTCAGCACAATAACTTCAGTCAGATCAGTGAATTAAAATCAACTTGGTTTATCACACCTTGATGTTGATACAGTACCTGTCATCACTCACTTAAGTGGATAAGAGTATGGATAGAGATTAATTCCTGCTCTGTAATTTGTCTTGAGATATAAGCAGTATCTTTAACTACTAAATCCTGAAGTATGACACTTTGTAAAAGATCTACCTAAATCTTAGTAATAGTTACTGGTGCTTAGTTTAGGATTGATTTTCTCCAGCATTATTTATACAATGAACAGTGTTTCAGTGATTTCATCTCTGCTGAGGAAATTCAATTAAGATTTCAAGTGTTCAAAATCCAGGTTCTAATGCTGAATTGTGTAAAGAAAGGATCATAAAAGAAAATATTAGTTCATGTGCTTTAGCAAGGTAAGAAAAACACACTGGATTTCTTATGTGAGTGAAGAACAGTTCTTCAAAAATTGCCTGCCTATGGTTTTTGAGTAGAAATCTGCTGTTTAGTTAAAGTGTTGGCGGATAGTTTCTGTCTTTGTAGAAAATGTATTTTTTACTGGAGGGAAGAGAGGAAGACAAAATCTATAAATGGAAAGTAATGATTTTGTTCTGAAGGATGACGAAAATAATTTTCAGTATTACAATTCATAATATGAACTTGGGCTAAAGGATGTGCCTTTATGAGTTGGATTATGAGTTGGACTGAGCAGCTCTGGAAAAGGGACACATAGTAGCACCACCACGAGCGACAGATGATACACAGAGTTGTATCATACCAGTGCAGGGGCCCATATTTCCATATCTCGATGCCTTAATAGGGGCTTCTTATCCCTAGGCTGTGAAGAATGTGTATAAATGCCCAGTTCAGGCTCCAGACTGTCACCCTGAAGTCACAGATCTGGGATTCAGAGCTGCAGTTGTAATCAGGCAGCCAGAGAACTACAGCCATGCTTTTGAGCCATTTCTGGAGAACGCCTCTGTTTTCCATCTCCTGGAGGAGACAGAAAAATGTTGGTGGGAAAAGTTTTTAAGTCTAGTTTCCAGCTTCTGCGGTCAGCTATGTCTTCTAATCCTATGCACAAATGAGATGAATTTTTCTTTCCTCTTTTCTTATTAGAATCTAGTTCTCTCATCCTGTCATGATCAGAAGTTTCCTTTGATTTCTAACCCAAATATATTAATGGATATTTTATATCTGTTTTTCTTTAGTTCTCTTTTAGTTTCAACAGCTCTTGTAGCATCTCCTCCTCAGGGAGCTGTAGCTTTGATTTAGCTAGGGAAGGAAAAAAAAGACTCAAACTATGCTGGGAAAAGAAAATATAATACAAAATCAGGCTGTTTTCTCCTCCTTACCACAGAGCTTCAGCCATTTTGCAAAGTGCCATCAGCTCTACCAGCTGCAGCATCCCCTGTTCTCCAGCAGTAGTGAGATCCAGGCTGGTTGAGGATGTGATATTTCCTACTTGTGAAACATTCCGGTGTAAGGAGGGGGCACTCTCAAATAGACTCCTCTTTAATGAGTTGTATCAATAAATTCCAATCAGCAAATGCCATCCGCATACCATTGTGACCACATTGGCTGCCGCGAGAGTGCCAGAGCTATCAGTGGAAAGGCAGTGTTGTCCGCTGCTGCATCAGCCTTCCCGAGCTGTTCACCAGCATATCCTCTAATTCAAACACTGATGAGGCGTGTTTCAAACATAACAGAAACCAGATGTTGTGTATTCACTGTATAATTGCACAGCTGAAAAGAGGTTACTAAGTGGCCAAATAGCAACAAGCAGTAACTGCAGGAAAGTATTCTGTCAAATCTCTGCAGACCAGGTTGAATGCTGCCACTCAGTGCCATGGATTTAGACACTTGAGAGAGGTTAACCCTCATTGTGACCCACCTGTAACTCTCTTGAGTGGTCTGTAGGGCTTGCCCCTCTGAGACACGACTTGTCTCGGCAGGCGGGCTGCAGGGCCGCACGCCTGTTCACCCCTCTGAGCACAGCTGGTGTGACGGCACGCGAGCAGCCGTGCTGCGCTGAGCACATATTGCATGGCACATAAACGTGCCACACAAGTACCTCTAAGTATTCTGGCCACATCTAACCTCTATATTTATGTTTTCAATTCGTACATTCATGTGTGTGTTCAGTGGGCTGAATTTTGCGAACGAATGGTTGCAGAGCTTATATCAGATCTTCATTTGGATGTGTATGACTGTGCAGCCAAAATAATACTATGTCACCATTAGCAGTAATGGTGATACTGCTGGCAGTATCATTACTAATCTAATGTTATTGGGTAAACTGGATTTTTGATTGCAAGATTTTCATTCTCCCAAAGATTTGAATTTCAAGAGCAGAAATAGTTATTCAGCATTTGATATTCAGCCCGACCAGTTGAATTTCCACTAAAGAAATAAATCTAGCTAACACTAAGCAGGGGTACTTTGTAAACATAGTCAGATAACTCAAAACCTTTACCAGTCCCAAAGTGCAGATAATTTATGATTTGAAACCTCCTTCTATCACCACAGGACCCAGGGAAGAAGGTCAGGGATACAACATATTTCTTGTTTGAAGCAGTATAAAATAATTCTCTCTGCTAATGACGTTCTGATGTTTGTTACCCATCCAGATAATTGCATTAAATCTTTGCTTGAACTTGTTGATAAAGTTGCTTCAATATCTTCCTGTAATCCTGATTGGACAAAGTCAGGGCTTTTGCCAGTGAATGGTCTTTGTTCCTTGCTAGTAGTTAACTGTTTAATTCTTAGCTGGAAACCTTGTGGTTTCACACCCTCAAGGTATACACTCAGTGCAATTGCTAAATGTAAAGGTTAGAATTGCCAGAATTATCGGGGAAGTGTCAGCAGATTGATTTCCTTTAAATTTATCTTGGTAGAGGAGACTGGCAACTAGTAAGATTATGATTGTTCCAAAAAACAATTACGTATTGGACATGCTGCCAGTTGCTATAAATCCTGAAAGTTTTCAAGAGATGGCTCCATTACTAGCACTGTTTTTGTGGAAAAATGAGAACCACAACATTGGCATTAGGAAAATCCTGGAAAATGATAAAAGCTTTTGTTTGGAGGCAGAGTATCGTTTTGGTTCTCACCTCCTGAAACTGAAAGGGACCCTGTGTGGTTTTACCCAGAGGAAGCTCAAGCCCAGCCTTGTTTATTAAATATTCAAGCTACAATGTTATCTCTCCTGAAGAATCAGGTTCCACGCTGGCATGATTCACCACAGATGGAGCCAAAGGGCTTGCTGCTGGCCTGACTCGGCGTGACTCTGGTTTTGATGACAGAGGTAGGGAGGGAATCTGCCTGTCTTCCAGAGTCTCACATCCTTAAGGATATAACATGTATAAATACATCCTGATGGCAGTGCAGTCTCAGCTGCCAGCAGCAGCTCTGGAAGCAGACCTGAATCTCCGAGGTGCCCCGTGGGCACAAAGAGGAGGGGATGAGCAAAGGGCAGAGACCAGCTTTGGGTCTTGCATGTCCCTCCCTGACTCACTGCTCTGCTGTTAAGAAGCCCCTCTTCCTGCCTGTGGTAGTTGCAGAAATGCTTTCTAGAAAGCTATTTTGAGGGACATTCAATAGTAGTAATTAGACAAAAATCAATTATGCTCCAAGACCACTTGAACTGCATTTCCAATCCCTGAACATGCCTGTAATATAAGTGTCTTGGAAGCTGATAAGCTGTGAAAAGTCTCTGCATTTTCCCATTGCATCACATACGTACACTATTGATTAGGAGCATGTCCTCCCACAGGCAAAAATTGTCTTTTATTTCATGTGTGTAAGAATGCTCGGAACATAGCAAAATTAAAAATAATAAATATTCTAACCCGCCTGTTGAAAATATCAGACAAAATCTAAAATAGCAGAATAGTTATTCTATAAAATTCCTAGCATCTCTGAGATGACCTTATGCTTTTGTGTGCTGGAAGGGCCTACATAATCCACATTTGTTTGTGGCTCTCAGGGTAACCTGGTTTTCTCATAAACCAGTTCCAGATTAGAGAAGAATCCTGGCTTCACAGAAGTGGATGGGAATTTTGGTACACACAGAATCTTATCCCCATATTTTCAAACATGAGGAGATGAAAATTTGGCTCTTAACTCTCCTTTGGGATTCTTGAATTAGTGGTTCAACTTCCAAATGCCCTGACACCCACTAATTTCAACAGGAGCTGCTGGACCTTTGTGAAAAAAGGTTGTTGAGTTCTAACACTAAATATGGATGGTGGAATCTTAAAATTAGGCTCCCATTTTTGAAAATCTTGGCCCAAACCTTTATTAATACCACACTACCATGTGTCCTGTATCTATTAGAAAATATAACATCATTCAGATCCACATCTGCTGTATTCTGTAAACTTGGGAAATAAAAATGGTCTTTTAATCAGATTTAGATGAAAAACTGTCTCTGATATAATAATGCACAGTTAGGGGTAGTCCATAACTGTCAATCACCTAACGGAGCAAATAATTTGCCATTAGTTAATATATTCCCAAACAGCTGATAGGACAAGTGGTATGTGTATATAGTGCTCCCAAACAGCTCTGGTAATTTGAGTAATTTCAGTAATTTCCAATTTTAAAGGAAGTAACTAATCCCAGATTACCAATAGTCATTCTTACTGACAGTATTGTAGATTTGAAACATTTTTTGCTATGCCAGTATCACAGACTAGCTGTGCAATTACAAATGTATCTGTCACTTCTGTATTTATATTATTAATACTGGTAGTTCTTACAAGTATATTACTTTCGGCAGTCTCTGCCTCCATAAACAAAAAAAAAAAAAAGAGAAAAAAATTAAAGAGGGTTATTAAAATCAGCATTAAGTCAGATCTCCTCTGATACAATTTCATCAGAGGTAACCAGCAAAACAGAGCTGGCTGTGATCTGAATTTGAATGGGAAACCTCTTGGTGTAATGGAAATGCTGAGGGAAGTGGTATTACTAGTTCTGTAGGTGGCTTGAGTCAATAGACTCACATTGCTTTTATATGCATTGGGCTGTCAAGGGCACTGCCCGTGTTTTTAATAAAAATTCTATGGGACATTTTGCAGTAGAATTAGTCCAGATGTTTTAGCTGGATTCCAATTTGGCTATCCTCTGCTTATCTCTCTAGAAACAGCTAGAGTTAGGGTTGCAAAATATTTTCCATTACAATCCTTGCTTTTAGCAGGCTTCTAATTTCCTGAACTGTGTAATTTTGTTTGCTGAAACTTCTTGAGTTCAGCTTCTGTTGTGCAGTGGGGTACAGCACTCTGTGCTATGATTGAGCAAGATCTCTTCAGCCACTTCTGTGTATGGGAGAAGAACTTTTTACACATTCCCCAGCATAAAACGAACCATGAATTTGAATTGTTGTGAACAGAGCTCTGGCAAAAATCTTCCTCCCCACAAAACGGCTGAAGTGTGAAGTTTAAAACCTGGCACAAACAAGGCAATTGTGGATAAATGATGATTAGTGCCAGATCTTTATACCTCTCATTTTATATTTGCATGAGCAGCAGCCCTGTGAATATCACAGGACCTATTGGTAATACAAGGTGCCTCTTGAATGCAACAGTACTATTAGAATCTGGCTCTGGCCAAAGGAGGCAGAAGCTGCTTGCAGTTTATGCTGTCTTGAAAGTATGTCCTCTTAATAGTAATACTGCAAAGTAGTACCAGGACTCTGTCTCCTACATCCCTAGGAACCAAGAGACAGGATAGTGAGAAGGAAACCACACAAAAGCTTTTTTGCATTGCTACATCAGCTTTCTGCATTTTATTACTGTAGGCAGGGTCTGCCTCCTCATCTGCTTCTCGTCAAGGCTGAACCCTGTGGTACCTTTGTATGTTTGGGCCGTTTAAGGCTACCATAATAAAAACAATAATAAATAACAAATAAGCAACTGGAGTCCAAAGCTGTAGGATGGATTCCTTCCAGATCCTAATGGAGTGAATGATAAAGTCCCAGCGGAGCAGCAGAGCTCTGTTGGCTAGCCCGAAAGGCCAGACGTGTCTGCAGGACTCTGGCATGGGGCACACTGAAGCACATCACAGTGCTGTGTTGGCTGGGCTCAGCAGCAGCGGCTCAAGCAGCATCAGACCACTGCTCAGAGCCAGCTGCCCAACCCCATTGTGTGCCCTCACTTCCTAACCTTAGCTTTGGCCCGCACATTTAAAGACATTGTATCTCCTTGGGCTTTCTTTCATAAGACTTGAACTTCTTGCATTTTCTACCTTGTCCCTGGCTTTCAGGAAACTCCAAGTGTTGCTGAGGACATTCCTTTCTATATGCCTCAGTGACTTCTACATATTTATGACATCTAATTGTGGTATGATGCAGAGAGAAATCATTTACAGGGCACTGAATTTCCCTACTGTTGAGCAGTGAATTGGATTTCAGAGTAGTGTGACACTGTTTGAAGATGACTGTGACAACAGTCTTTGCATTGAGATGCTGGATTTGTTTGCCTTTTGGAAATGGAGATCACTTCAGCGCAAAGGCTGTTTTCACCAGCAATGTAGTAGAAAGCACCCAAGCACGGTCCAGTCCTTGCCCTAATTCTGTATTAGTCTGTCAAGCTGTGATAGCCGGAGCTACAAGTGACCCAAATGAAGAGAGACCTGAAGGGTTACTTGACAGACTTTTCCCTTGCTGCTCAGCAGTGGTCCACAGTGTGTAGTCTCTAAATCTGGAAGATATTTGACAGGTTGAAAAACTGAAAACCAGAGGCCACACCTTTAATGCCAGTTTAGAAATGTGTCTGGTTACCCCTGTCTGGGAAGCTAATTTACAGAAAGCTGAAAGTATCTGGCAAAGAAACACATTTTGCCTTGGGCATTATTTGGGAAGGGAAAAAAGTAATATTTCCAGTTTTTTAATCGATCTTTGGCAGCCATGGAGCACTGCCTTACAGGATTGCTATGATTATAGACTACAGCGTGCACTGCAAATGAAGACTTTTGAATACCTTCTCAGTGCCTGGTTGATATGTGGCTGGTGAGGATGAGCACTGTGCTGAGCTCAGGAAGAAGTGAGTGCCACATTTGCCTCCCAGTTTTTTCAGCTATAAAAGACAGATGTGTTCACAATAATTATTAACATAGTAATGTGCTATCCATTACGTGACATTGTCTTTTAGATCCTGTTACCAAATTTCTCCTCCGTTATAGCACGAGTGAATAAAGTAGATGAGGGATTTTTAATATACCCAGATAAAAATAGACATCACCTATGGCTTTTCAATTTCTTCCTACTTTAGTAAGGCTGATTCTTTTTTTCAGCTGTTTCCGTTTTATAAATATGTTACTACTGGCTTTCTGCTGATAAGCGTATTAATGTGTTTGAAGATAATTCTGTTAGGATTCAATTGCTTATGAACAGTTTCACAGACACTTTTAAAATTTATTATTTAGTACTGTACATAGATTATCTTATTTTATGATTCCTGAGAAGCCAAAAGCAGGACCTTTGCACTCAACCATTAGCTTTCAAAAGGATCCTCATCTTGACACAACCCAAGATGGTTTGTATGTTCTGGCTGTACAGTGCCTATAATGGAATCTGGGAGATTGGGCAGGCATTCTCACAGGGTTTTGAACTGATTCCCTGTTGAAAAGAAATTGGGCACCCAGGCCCCATCAATGTCCTGACCAGTGTCCTCTTAACATGCCTTCAAGGAAGAGTACGCATCAATGAAGGGCCCATTTTTCTGCTGTCCACATCAGCGTATCCCAGAAAATTCCAAGGAGAACTTGTGCAGGGGAAGAGGCAAGTGAGTAAGAGGCATCTGACATGTAAAACCGGAAAAAGTTATGAAACATAGTTAGGGCCTCTGAAAGGCTTCCTCAACAAGAAATGCAAAAGTAGTTCAATGCGATAGCGTAATCGTAACAGTTGATTGGCCGTAAGCCACAGCTCCATGCTGTTGCAATGTGCATTTTCTGCTGTTGAGACATGCCATGATAGGAAACTCTGACATAGCCGCCAAGCAACAGCAGCAGACCCATACAGGGTCCTTCCTATTTTAGAATGTGAGTAAAAATGGATGGGAACAGAACTGGGAAACAGAATTGCTATAAAATGCAGAACAGGGGCCCAGGGTGAGGAGGATCATGCTTAGCAGAAGAGATATTCCTTGCTAAAAAGAGTAATAATGGAATATGAGTAAGATTTGCTTCAGAGACACACAGAGCGTCCACAAGGCACTCGCAGGCGAAGCACACATTCGTGTGCCACATGCCCAATTCATCATTATTTCAAAGCCATTTCACCATTGTTTCCCATTGAAATAGGCTTAGAAGAGAATTATGCATGGCGTATTCATTCTTAAAATGACCTGGGGAAAGAAGGGCATTAACACATTAAAGCAAAAATATAAGTAGTGCTATGAACTCTAGGTGAGTATGGATTCTTCTTGCAATTCCTAAGCCCAGCACCTGTAGAAACAGTGTCAAATCTCATTTTTACAATTTTTTTTTCTGGAAGGATGATTGCTAAAGTTAGTATACCACTCAGATAGGCAACATTTCACCTTTTGAGCAGCCCATTCTGCTTGCATGTATTAGCACTCAGAAATTATGTCCTACTATTTGTGGGCTGTAGTACCACGTGTTGATGGTTGTGCCCAGCCTTTGACAAAAATGTCAGGAGGTTTCAAAAAATACCATTAATTTCTAGCTCGGCGCACTTTTATTACATTTCATGAAGGAGATCAATTAAATACCATTATCCCATATCAGAAAAGATGTGAGAGCTCAAATTTGCAGCCTAGACTTAGCCTGATTTCCATTTTGCAGTCACTCCAAATCTGTGTCCAAAAGCTTTGCAGCTAAAATGGAGATTAGTGTCAGTAAAGTTGCTGTAAAGATGCAGAAGTAAATAACCTCATCTCTAGGAATAAGGACTGAAACATATTTAGGAACAATGCCTCTGAATTCCTTCTACATATTTGGTGGACACAGGGCTACCAAGCTGTTACTCAGGACTCATTCTGGAGCAATTGATTTACTTAAGCATTATGACACTTATTTGTGCAATGCAGATCTCTTTTAAGGCATGTGATGTTTTCAAAAGCTGTTGAACTGCTGTAATTTCTCAATTAAATAAGAGAGATGCCAGACCTAACTTCATTTTCCACCACTGTATAGATGTATCTTAATATAGAGTTTAATTAATGCTGAAATTAGTCACCAAGTACCTTGTGTTTTCTTGAACCTTGTCTGGAGTTTAAAAACTCAATGGGGAAATTAAGGCCACTCAAGCTGTCTCCTTTTCTATAGTGGAGAAATAAATACTAAGGGAGACTGAAGTTGAGTCACAATTTACTAAAGAGGCTTGCAAGAAACACAACAATAGTAATAAATGATTGTACAAAAAGAAAGTGGTTTAACTAACAAAAGCAAGGTATCGCCTGGTCCCCCCCTCCGAGGACAAAACCCAAATGGTGGCTGTCCCCAGGCTGTCTGCCACTTGGAGCATGGGAGAACAAAGGCAGCACGCCAGAGAGGCTCTTGCAGCTCAACCTCCTCCTCCTCCCAGCCTGGCAACAATGGAAAAACAGGGCCAAAACAAAACAAAACTTGGAGAACTAGTCCAACCCATCAAGCCGGAAATAAGTCGGCCTTGTGTTGCCAGTCCAGACC
>VWPU01014192.1:0-61825 GCA_013398955.1 Callaeas wilsoni | reverse complement strand
ACCGGGGTCCCGGCGCCGGCGGCGAAGCCATTGCGGGCCGCCCTTCGCCGCCGGGCCGCGGCCGCGCAGCCGGCGGGGGGGAAGGCGGCGGCATCGCCCCCGCGGGGCTCCCCCCGCCGCACCCCGCTTTCCCTCAAAGTTCGGGGCGGGAGCGGGGGGGAGACCGGAGCCAACTTGTCCCGGATCCCTTTATTCGCCGCCGGAGCCGCCGTCTCTCCCAACCCCCGCGTGTGTTGCTGATCGGAGGGACGGAGCTCGGTCCTGTGTCCGCCCCGCTCCTTCCTGCCCGCACCATGGAGTTCGCCCAGAGGAAGAGGAGCAGGAAATCCCAAAGCTTTAAACTGGTCAACGAAGGTAAGGCGAGGGCGGCCGGGCTTTGTTCGCTGGCCGGGGGCAGCCCCGACTTTTGCCCCGGGGGGAGCGGGGCGTTATGAAACGCCGGCGCCCCCGGGCCGCCTCTCCCTCCCGGCTCTGTTATTGAACTCCGCAATCCTGTGCCTGAACTCCCCGAAACCATTGCACGCCTTTTTTTTTTTTTTAATTTTATTTCTCTCACCCCCTTCCCGTTTCCTCTTTTTTTTTTTTTTAAATTATTTTTTGCATGTGTGTTACGTGTTGTTGCAAAACCACCACCTCAAGCCTCCCCCCCCTCCCTTCAGGTGGACGTGTTATTTTTTTCCAAGCAGACCTTGCACAAAATAAAGTTGGATCGTGTTTCGTGGTAAATCCTTCTTGGGCGGGGGGGACAAAAGGTAAAATCGGGAAGCGAGCAAAAAATAATGACACTTGAGCAGCGACGGACCTCCTTAGTATTCAACTCTTGTGGATTTATTGTATTTGGGGTGGTTTTTTTCCTCCCCTCGGCTGTGTACATCCGTGTATTTCAAAGAAACGCTGAATCGAGGTTGCTTTATTAAAAATCCACGCAGGTAATTAATTGTACGTGGGCAGGGGAGAGCTGCTGGCGTGTAACTTGTTCGCTCGGGGTGTGTTTGCTTTTGGAAAAGAGGATATTTTAAAAGGGATCATGAGGGGAGAAATATTTGGATTCATGTCGGGGAAGAAGCACAGCTCTGTGTTTCAGTCTTGTTGTTGTTGTTTTTAATTAAAGGGGAAAAAAGATACAGCTGCTGGTAGGCATTTTAACAGGTGGACTTCCCACCCCTAGGGATTTATTTTGGTTGGGGATTTATCCCTTCTCCGGCCGTTGAGATGTTTTTGCCCTGATGGATTTGACTCGAGATCGTTTTTCCTTTTGTGTTTCCAAGTATTGGACGGGAATATCTCCATGAAACGCTGTGTGTGTCCTGCATGCCAAGTTCAAGGCAGGTGACTGCTTGGGTGTAGTGTCACTCTGATGAAAAGGGGGACACACACATGAGTGTGTGATTTGCTGTCTGAGGAGTGTTCCGCAAAATTACGTTGATGTGAAGAAATTCAAAGATGGAAATAAACTCGCTTGGTGGGAATAGTAAATAATGACTGCTGTATCGTGGTAGGGGGGGTCTGGGGCATCACACATACTCCCTGTTAAAACTAGAGGGGCAGGGACCTGCCAGACGTGTCTGAAATGTATTGGAGGTCTGTATCCATTAGCAAACCTATTAAGGGTGTAATTTTTACAGAGAACAGGTTTGGTTTGTGGGTTTTTGGTACTGAACATGCTCCCAACTTGGAGGCAGAGTTAGTGCAGGACTGGACTGGAGCATGGAGCTGGTGAAAGTGAAACGTATAAAAAAACCCCTGAAATTTTGCATTGTTTTTTCCTGTCCTAATGGACTTGTAAAAAGAGTATGTGCCAGAAATAGGTGACTATATTGCCAATCTCGGTTGCCACTTCTTACAGGTTTAGATATGCCTCTGTGTATGAGACAATCTATTTAACCTTATTTTAATTGGTAAATTCAGTTATGACGATACATTATTAATAATATTTTATCTGGGGTCTCTTTTTGGATGTAGAAAGTCAAATAGAAAGCTACACAAAAAGCATATCCTAGAGAGAAAATTGTGTCTTTGTACTTTGAGAATGAAGGAGATAAAAATCACGTTTTGTATGTGAGTCTGCACTCTCATACTCTTTTCTATCACAGTTGATTAGAAAGATAATTATGTATAAATAGTTGTCTCTTGTAATTGGCCTTTGCCTCTTGCAGGAGTCATTCAGTAATGTCACAGTTTAGTGTTTACTGTTGTGAAATTGATACGGTTTTCCAGTGCCTGGACTGTGACATCCAAGGCAGAGGAAGGAAAGCAAAGAGAAAAGGCTATGCTGTATGAATTGGTTGGTAACACACCATCTGCTATTGATGTGTGCCCATACAATGCTTATTCTGTCCCAAAAATAACTTCAGAGCACCTTATTGCAATGATCAATAATGACCAAATCAAGAGGAAATCCATTGCTGTGCTAAAACACAGCCACCTCTGGGGTGAAATGTGGTGACTTTAAGGCAGCAGCTGCAGACCAGAAGAATATTGTGACCAGCTGGATGTACAAGGAAGTGCTAGAGAAGAAACCATGTGTAATCTGTATCTCTAAGAACCATGAGTCCATAAGTCATTTAAGTCCTAGTTTCCACGTGCTTGCTCCCACAGATCTTGGAGTGTCCTTGGGAGGATGAAGGCGCAGAGTGTGGCAGGTTGACCCTGACTGGCCATCAGGTGTCCACCAAGCCACTTCATCACACCCTCTGCTCAACAGGACAGCTAGTGATCATGGAAGGCAGCATAAATCCCGCCGGTTTAGTCTCACGAAAGAAGCTTTTACTTCCTTGATGTCGTATCTCAAACTTCACCTTTACCCATTTCACTTGTTGGGCATGCTTGGGAAGCAGAGGAACCTTTGTGTAGCAGCTCATCGCTGACCTCTCCAGTTCTGTGGCGTGGTTGTTTTCCCCTCATTTTCTTTCCAGGCCCTTCTCATTCTCTTGCATTGCCGTGTTAGGCTCAATTTTAGTTTACTTACTGGGTTGTTTCTCCTCTTGTGCCCTCGAGACAGTTGTGCTGTACAAATAAACAGCATGTAACAAAAAAGTGACTTCCAGGGGACCTTTCCAATCCTGTAGCTGTTTGGTCAGAGGTGCAGGTGTGCTGCTTGTGGGAGAAGGAGTTACTTATGCCAGCCTTCGCTTCTGTTACACCTTTTGAGTGAATCCCCGAAAGTCCCTTCCATGAGTTAATCTCTGCCTCGCTTTTTGTGAGGCAAATAAACATAAAACCAGTTTACAGAGGGAGTAGCTGAGAGCGTTGGGAACTGGGAGGGCATTGAAGGATTGAGGTGGGGAGGTGGCTCTTTCCAGACACTGAATATATTGTTCAGTCTTAAAGGATTTGCCGAAGGACGGAGTGTGTGCCAGTAGCAGAGTCAGAAATAGCATCCAGGAGAGCTGCCCTTAGACACTTTTTGTTTTCCCTTGGTCTTACTATTCCCTGTGTGAACACATATAAACAAAGCTCTGGTTTTACTGAACACCTGCCTGGGGTTACAACAGACACCTTCACAGCAAACGATTCTTTTATTTAAAATAGAAACTCAGTGGTGATTTTTTTTTTGTTTAATATCCTGTAACATCTCTGTATATGAGATGCCAATGCTAATTCTTCAGGTCATCACAGGTATTAATTTCTATAGGTGAAAATCCTAAAGTGTCCCTGGTCCTCCTGTCTTCAGAACTGGGAGGCCAGTGACATGTATGAGTCAGGACAGCTGAACAATACAGCCCTCATGTACATTGCTGATTCCTTACTGAGGTGAAGTTGGAAAGTTTGCCTTGGTCTCTGGGAAGGTAAAGTTTTCATTATAAATCTGCTTTCCATCTGTAAAGCAAGAAGCCAGATAATTGGCATCTGGTGGGATAATTTGCTGTGAAAATGAACACAGTAATTTAGGGCAGGCGTAGCTATTCCCTAAAATCTGTGAAATATCTGAGCTGAGTCTCTCCAGTGTGAGCAAAGGTTTTTTAGGAGGTGCTGATACAGAGCACATTTTCTGTGGTTAATTTGATGTACATGAAATAAACTGCAGATATATTGATAAATTGTGTAGTAAAACTGTAGCAATGTGTTCAGTGTTCATTTTTTCCAGATCACTTGAGTTCTAATTTTTTTTATCGTTTTTCATTCCAGATTACCATCATGAGATATATAAGATCTCTGACTACAGCAATGATGTTAATGGGGAGACCAAAGAAACACAACCAGTTTTTTTAGGTATGTGCTTGTGTTGATTAATTTCTGAGCAACATTGCGTGGCCATTTGCAATTAGGGAGGAAAAAACCTCTGTGCAAGCACAGAAAGCGCCTGCCATTGTTTAATATGACGTTCTTTTCAAGACCCTTTTATTCTATGAATTGCCAATATATCCTTTATTAACACTGCTAAAAGTTGTAATTTCAGACATAAATGTTTATTAGTGTCTACACACAGTGCTAATTATCACTCACTCAGAGAGCCAGATGCTGACTCTGCAGTTTTGCAGCTCTGTGCTCACCCCATTTACATTGCATATTCCCTGGCATGCTTCACTGGCAATAGTTTGTGTAATTGGGGTATTACATCTTTGACATCTGGATAACAGAAATTCAATTTCCAGGAAGCTGCTATTTGTTTGGTTTTGCTTCTGCCTTGGGTGGGATAGAGGATTAATGTGCTGTCTTAATGTAGTGTCCTTTCACCTCTGGAGCTTGCCTGCTAATCCTGCCATGGCAAAATTAAATTAAATCAACAGTTAAAAATGTGTAAAGAAAATAGAGAAGTAATATAGAGTCTGCAGCATGATATGTATTACAGCATATCAGTGACTGGCTATCAGTGAACCTTTACCTTTCTTGTGTGCTTTTTGTCCTGTATAACTCCTCAGCTGCAGAGTGCTTCTTCCTTTCCTGCTTCTAGCCCCTTCCAGTTGCATCCAGGACCTCACCTGGATAAGGCACTCCATGGCAAAAATTTGGCAGGCCAAATTCAAAGAAGTATGGGCCAATTTTTTGAGCTGTATTCAGCTCAGCTGTATTATTATTTGAGCAAGCTTGTGGACACTTTGTTCGGGCTTTGGAGAAAGCAGGTGACTTTGCAGCATGAAATTTCAGGATGTCTGCCTCTCCTTTTCAGCACCGGGAGCCTAAACATTTTTGTGGGGTGATTTAAGGTTTCTGTAGTCTGTGTGTGTTGCCCCCTGGAGCCGGGAAGAAGCACTGGAATGTGGGAATTGGCACCTGAAGTTAATCTGCATGCAAAATGCCTTTGTCTCCTAAATTCATAGTGCCACATCCTCTTCTAGAGGTCAGCAGCAAATGGGAGAGACCAGAAGGATGTGTTCAAACGAGGGTGGGAGCTACGTTAAATTCCCTTCTCACCTTCTCACCGTTAGGATTTTGAGCAAGCATTTCTCCCCTACACCCATTTCCAGGGAGAAGCAAAGGCGGCTGCTGTGCTTTGTTTTTGGATCTCGTGTTCTGTAAGCACTTTTGGTGAAGGGTGATAAACCTGATGGAGTGAACTCCACCACAGGTTTACTTTAAATGCTTTTTTCTTCCAACTCTAAGTCATGATAAAGCTTCGGCAAGAATTAGGCATCAGCCAGGGTGCTGTAAGAATGTGGAGAAGTCTGTGCTTTGACATTTGTGCTGTGAGTCAGACCAACTGATCTTGATTTTGGCTTGGTTGTGTTGTCTTAGGTTTGTTTGGGTTTTTCTTTTTTAGTATGTCCAGCTTTTCATTGTGACTGAAGGTGCTCTGGCATTTAAGTGCCTCAAGTTCACCTATTTCAAGAGTCAGTCAGAATTTAACCTTTAAGAATGTGAATCCTATCAAGGATCTTCCTTATCGGGTATAGTCAGGTTATAATCGCT
Organism: Callaeas wilsoni; assembly: GCA_013398955.1. Taxonomy (NCBI): domain Eukaryota; kingdom Metazoa; phylum Chordata; class Aves; order Passeriformes; family Callaeidae; genus Callaeas; species Callaeas wilsoni. The sequence continues at coordinate 55,975 of VWPU01014192.1, read as the reverse complement.
GCTTCACTTGATTTCACTGCTTTATGCCAAAATTTATCTCAGAAGGATGTTTATTCCAACTTGTTGATTTAGAGTCAAGTTTGTTCTCCAGTTTAAGTGATCCATGGGATCAAGCAGTTGAAACCTCAGTGTGATGCAGCCTTTATTAAGGAATGAATGCTATGATACAGTACTGAAACTATTACTTTTAGAGGTGAGATGTTAGTGGCAGTCTATAAATGAGTGAAGCTTTATCAGGAATGGGATGTGGAAATGCCTAGGTTGCACGGCTGAGCATGGTTAACTCAAAACTGCTGTTGAGAAGAGGGGAGCTGCTAGGGTAAATGAGTAAATCAGAAGAATCCAGTTTGTTTAACATACAGATAAATTAAGGATGAAATGTCAAGAAAGACCTGTTGAACCTGTATGGTCTTTTTTGCACCAGCACAGATGGGCAAAATACAGCTTTGTGTAAATGCAGGCTGAAAATTGGAGGAAGCTTCAGTGCAATTAAAGGAACATGGTACTGGACATGACCTCTGATGGTTGTGGTGGTGCAGAGTCCAACTGCAGTCTGAATAGAGCTTGGGAAGTTTTCTCATGTGGTGCAGTGTTGGGAGTGGGAGATGTGGTGGCTTGTCCTCTCCCCCAGTCCTTTGTTCTGATAAGATGATGAACAAGAAGTCACATCTTTCTAGATGAAGGACATGCTAATCACAGTCTTTATAAAATTGCAGGGGAATGTGGAATATCACTACTATATTTTGTGGATGAGGACTGGCATGTCTTTTGTTTTGAAGGAAAGATCTTAGTTATCTGGTACCAGGAGAGACTGCTCAGCCTGAGAAGGAGGAGGCAACCCAGGGTAAAATGCTTAAACCTCAAACATGGCTGAGATTTAAAACAGACCTGACTTCAGTTTTTCCAGTTAAGTCACAGGGCTGCTAGCCCGGACTTGGTGTTACAAGCCCATGAGGGGGCTATGTACACCTGTGTCTTGTGGACAGTGATGATTAAACTTAGACTGTCTATTCAAAAAAAATCTTTTGCATACACCATATTGGTTTTTTTCAGTCTTAATATTTTATTACCGTCACAAAAAAGTGGAAATATAGTATACCTCCAGACTGAGTGTTTTTACAATGCTTTCAACTTGAAATTCAAGCTCTGTGTTTGAAAGGTTAATGTAGAAAACTAATTATATTATCCTGGTAATCAAATGTGTGATGAGACATTTGTCTGTGTAATTAACAGTGAAGAACTTTTATAGTTTCATAAAATTGAACGCTACGCACAGTGTGCTTGGAGCATTTGTTTTGAGGAGATGTCCAAAACAGAGATGTTTATGACTGATATAACGTGGAACTGAAATGTACTGTAATGCAGGTGTCTGTGCATTTTACAGCATTTCGCATTGTAGAAATAGAAGGCAGCAGATTAATAACTTCGCTGTGTATGGTAAAAATAAATAATGTGTTCTTGGAGCAGGGGAGCGATGCATAAGTTACTCACTAATTTCAAGAATTTATTCTGTCCCAGAAATAATATCCTTTGCAATTTATTCACAGAGAAAAAGTTGCCTTAACAAGTAACTTCAGAGACTTGTGTTACTGTTAATAGAATTATATCCCAAGTCTGGTTGTTGCAGTAGTGGCTTCTGTAATTAAGACTGCATAAAAGTTTATTTTATATATCTATGTTCTCTAATGATCTAACTTTGTAAAGTATTTCCCTTTGGGGCTAAATCATGATCTTGGCCTGGGATATTTCCAAGGACTGGGGGAAGTTGTTGCATATCTATTATTACTATTTTAATTATATGACCCCATTAAAATATATACTTTTATTGAACAGTTGCTCACTTGTCCTTTCCCGAGTGATTTAGCTGCCACAGCGTGACATGAAAATGTGTAACTTGTGCTTCTGCAGTGGCTCCTGTTGGGTGTTCTGAAGCTGTTTCACCAGGCTCTTCCAAAGACTTATGTTGCTTGTGCTGGGAGTGGTGCTTGGCTGGGCCACCTGGTATCACCCAGTTTCTAAGGAAATAGCCCCCAAATCCTTGAATGGTCTCAGGGTCTAATCCTGGGTTTAATTCTGCAAATTTCTTTGCTTACATTAGTGTTTGTGGAGCTTAATAACTTTCTTTGTCTCATGGTAGGCAGGGTTATCAAACCATGTGTTTCTGTGCTTGCTTTGGGAGTGAGAGATCTGATTTGAGGGTGGTCCAGTTTTCCTGCATATCTGATCCTAGTGCTTTGTGTGGTGACATGAACATAGGCAAGTGCTTTGAGGTGATGTTTTAGAGCATTGCTAAAATGCCTCAGCTTAGACAGCTTCAATGTCCCTACGTTTTAGTTTAGCAGAGTCAAATTCTCCAGCTCTAACTCGTGGGGCTTGTGTGACCCTCTGACACCATTCATGACCACTGCCCTTCCTGCTGACTTGGGGTTTAGGTTTTTAATTTGCAAAGGGTGTTGTTGCCTGTGTTCTTTCTTCAGTGTAGGATCTTATACGCTGGCAAAGACTTGGGATCGCTTTTTTAGGACATGTGTGCTTACCCCATCAGTTTAGTTACACGGATGCCCAATTCCAATTACGCACAGAGAAGTCACGGTAAGATTCCACGTGATTTATGGGACCTTTGCTCCGATGAGGAATCATGCACATGGATCCTCTATTTTCCCCATGCTGACCTCTTTGACTTTCAGAATGACTTGTGGTACAAGATGACAAAAAACCCCTTAATTTTTAAAAATTATGATTTGATGTGGGTATAGTTCTTGTCGAGAAGGGTTGGTGAGCTTCCTTCTAGGATAACTGTCTCTGAAGGAAATACCTGAACACCGCGTAGCATTCCAAAAGGTGTTTGGTGAGTTCAGCCTGGCTGAGCAGTGGAGACGTGTGCCCTGTGTGCACGTGCTTCGCGACTCCTTGAGCTGCTCTGAATCAGCTTTTACAGTCTTCAAACACAGCAGGCGAGTTTTGCTGGCCTCCTTCCAGGGAGGGCAGCATTCAAGTGGCATCTAATAAATTGCAGTTTAATATGCTTAATTATATAACCCTTTGCACTTATTTATTATTTTTTGTTGAGCTTTCACGCCATATGCTTCAACTTCCACTTTTTCTCACCTCTGAAGCCTTGTTTCCATACAAACCAGGCTCATGTTGTCAGCTCACATGTGCTTGTCTGACTGTCGCTGCCATTCCTACCCTCCCAACAGCTCCACCAATTTCAGCAACAGAAAAGGACACAAAGGTGGAAATTTGAGATAAAAGTAACTTCAGTAAGCAACCTGATCCAGGAAAAAGCCCCATTTGTACAGTCAAGAAACAAAAAAGTTCCATAGGCATTTTGTCTGCCCAAAAAACCATAAAATTAAACCATAATTAATAGAGAAACTGTATTTTAGAAGTCAACTCATGAATATTTCCCAAAACATATGAGAAACAGAAATATTAGAAATACAGTAATTGCAAAATACTGGGCAAGGAGAACATGATGGTTATCTGGTTTTGTGAGTCGCAGGAAGGAAATATCAAATACAGATGATTGTCTAACATTAATTCTGTTCACCCATTTATACACTTTAAAACACACACATTAATACAGACATGGTTACCAGTTCTCTAATGCTGGGATAAAATTAATGCTTGAGCATATGGATATGGTTGCATATAATTTTATAATTCTTTGCAGTGCTATGATAATATTTGATAAACTGTTCAGGAAAAGTATAACAACATGATGGTAGGCAATGTGATATATTAAGTTTAATAAACATAATAGTGAAGAGATGGACACACAGATAGGAGCAAAGAGTGTAATAAATGAATTATCATTAATATGTTGTTAACTGGAGTTATTTCCCGGCCTGTTGCTTCAGACAGCTGCACACTTAGCACATGGATGCTACTGCATCCTGGAACAGTTCTGGATTACATTTGTGCCTTTTTAATTTTAAACATTCTTGCAACTTTCGAAGCAGGAGGTTTTTATGTCCTGTACATTTTCAGTAAGGAAATAGATTGAAATGAATTTTGAGGAAATTACTTTTTATGATTGCCTAGCATTTATTAAAGGGCTTTGTTTTGCTTTTTTTTTTTGGTTTTATAAGATTACAGTCATGTCATGTAGGAAAAAAAATAGGTTGTTTATAAGGGGCCATCATGGAAACAATTGTAACAGTAGTATTAACAGTAGTATTAACTTTTAACAGTAGTATTAAAAATTGTTAATATGTTTTTGTTATGACAACTGACATCTCTACATACAAGTTCCTAAATAGGGCTGTAACTTGCCATGGTTCTATTTTAAGTAGCATTTTGTAATTGTCTTAGTGTTTTGCAAGTAATTTCATTGGTTTCAGATAAAACCCAGGGATTTACATGGGGTATCCAAATGGCAAATCCTGTAGGCAGCCTTTGGAGACATCCCCATCTCCTTGGAAATGGTGAGGACCTCTGGTATGTGTACAGAGAGAGGCTGAAGTATGCACCACTCTTCTCAGGCCTCAGCATCTATCTTGGAAGGCTTTGCACAGATAGGTAATGCAGATTTCTGTGTAATAAACCATTTTTTTTCAGTGCTTTATTATTCTATTTAGCATTTAAAAGAAGGCTGGCTCTTCCGTAGGACGTACTAATTTGAGTTGTTGTGTTTTCTCTGTGCCCCGTCTTCTTTTTTTTCATTTTTAAATTACATGGTTATTATCTCTGAAAATTATCAGCAGTGGAATAACTGATAACAAAATTCTGTCCTTGGGCTCTAGAGCTAATAGCCAAATGAGATAACCAGGGAGCAAGAAGTTAAATCTGTTACTAGTGTCGCACGCATCTGCAGATTCAGATGGTGTAACATCAGCTGCTTTCCACTCCTGTGGGGAGGATGCTGCTGTTGCTGGTCAGCCACAAACTAAAAGGTGGAAGAAGGTGTGATTGGGAGAGAAGAGATGGAAACTTGCACTGAAGACTAAGTCAGGCTTATAGCCTGCAGGTTTTTAATGCCCTTTCTTGTAAAAGGGAAGACATATTTTAAAACAAAACAAACAGATTAAAAAACCAAACCAAAAATCAAAAAGAAAAATCCCTGAAAAAAATCCCAAAATCCAAACGCCAGCAAACAAGTTTAGAAAGGGTGAATCTCCCTGTTTAAGTAACAATCTACCTAAGCAAAAAGATAGGTTTATTTAGAGTGCAGGTTCAGGGTTTATTGTAACATAAATGTAGCGGTTTTTTCTATCTGGAGTTAAGTATGCTCATGTCACTATAGGAAGACTTCTATATAAAGGAACAAGGGAACAGAATCATGGCTGAATAAGCTCAATTATCATTAATATTTTATGTAATTGGGTAACGGAAATTTAATCTTTCTAACAACATGTCACCCGACCAGACACGTAGCACAGGCCCTGCACCCGGCAGGAGGAGGTGGGCGGGAAGCTGTTTTGATACTCACGTACATTTTGCCATTGAGTACAAATCCAAATTGCCAACTTAAAACTCCCAGGGTAACCTTGAATGGCACAACGGGAAGGGACTGCTCCAGGCTGTGGTGTGGTGGGAACATTTGGAGCTGGGCTGTGGGCAGGTACAGCCATGTACAGGAGAAAGGCAGCGTGCTGTGTACGGGTGTGAGTATCTCAGTAACTGGAGTCCAGTGCTACTCTGCAGCCTTCTGAGGCTGGGAACTGCAAACAGTCAACTCCTGGTTGGGTTGGGGCCAAAAAGTGTCATTTTAAAGGAATTGCTGCTGTTACTGTTAATTAAATCACACCCGCACACATGAACCTGCAGGCAAACCAACAAAATAAATAAATACAGTGCAGAACTTCCTTGCAGAGGGTTTTTCTTGCCGCTTTAGCTGGAGTGGAAATGGTGCTGGAGTGTTGCTGTACGGGATTGGCAAATATTTTTCTAAGTTTGGACTCAAAGCTTTCTTGCAAGCCGCCCACTCTCCTCGCTGGATTGGGGTGGGCTGGAGCCAGCTGGCAGCAGCCCAGGGAACCGGTGCGCCAGGTCAGGCAGGAGATGCTGGGATCCAGCAGAGGCTGGAGCACATTGTTCAGCTCCTCTCCCCTTCTGCTCATTCTCCTAGAATAAAACCTTCCTCTTTTGGGTGTTCAGTGTCCCTGGGTACACCAGGCTTGCAGCATGTCCCAGTCACATTGAGCTTGGCCTGTGTTGGGGAGGGGTTTGCTGCTCTTTTAGCTGTCTGGTTTAGCTGCTACCTAAACATGCACCTAAGTCTAGGCAGCTGAATAGTGCCATTGAGTTGATAAAATTGTTCACATGCCTGGCATTTAGCACACTTTCAAGTACCTTGTTGAACCAGACGGCACACCTTGCATCTTGGGTTTTTGGAGAGTAGTTGGTTTTTTTTCTGAAGCTAAAAATAGGTTTATTTTGGGAAGCACAAATAAAAATTGAATAAAGGATACCACGCATTATTGTATTAAGTATTCTATAAAGGAAGGTTGATTCATCAGTTTCTAGATCTTACTGATGCCATTTGCTTAGACTGTTTGATTTTTCTATTACCAGTAAGAAAACCAGAAGCTTCTTTCTTCAGAAAGGGCAATGAACACTTCCTTATTACTCATGAAATGTAATGTATGCTTTAACGAGCAAAATAGCTACTATCTGCCCAAAACACATCTATTCATTGTGCAATCAGCAGTTTCATGTGTAAAATTAATACTTAAATGGTACCAGGAGTATTAAGTATGTAACTTTCATTATTTAAATGCCCTGATTTTATTTGGAGCAGTCACATTTTTCTTGTATATATTTTAATTTTCTTTTTAGAATCTACATTTTGAAGACATCCAGCAATTCAGCTATCTGCAGTTACACACATATTAGCTGCTATTTAATTTATTCCTGTATAATCCAGTATTACTAAATTCTGTGGACTAAGGAACTGATTCTGTTCATTAAAATCAATAGATGCAGTGCTGTTCTGCATGTGTGTGGTGTGGTGCTTTCTGTGCTTTATTTTTTTGGTAGGATCTATCCTTCAGCGTACAGCAAACTAATACATAAAGGGTCTGTTCCTTTGGGCTTTACTCAGGGAAAATATCCACTGATGTCAATGCCTGAATAGGATCAGTCTCTTAAAAGGACAGTTTATTTGAAACTGCTGTAGCTATTATTATTTCCTTCTGGCAAAAAATAATCTTACTCATCAAAGCCTTAGAAACAGCATCAAGAAAGCCAAGTTCAGCAGGTCTTTCAGGCACGAGAGCTGTCAGCCATGGCTGTGTGAAAGCATAGCCTGCCGCATCCCAACGACCACTCAACCATCCCTTTTCTTTCTTGTTGTTATTAATTTATTTATGTGCTCCAACTCTTATTGGCATCTAAAACCACTAATCGCTACCCATTACTGTTTTTGCTAATTTATAGTGATAACTGTGCCTCTGTTTTCATTAGGAGATGAAAGCCGGGAAATTAAAAAACAAATTACAGGGATGAGAAGATTACTGAATGACAGCACTGGAAGAATCTATCAACGAGTTGGCAAAGAAGGAGAAAAACTGAAGGAGGAGCCCCAAGATTTAGACTTAGCCTGGGCCCAGCGCCTGAATCCCCCTGCAGAGTCCCAGGCGAGCCTTCAGCCGTCACAGAGTGGTGCATGGAATGAGTTATCACCCCAAGCCAGCCATTTTTCAGGGCAATATGGAACTCGATCCAAAACGTTCCAAAATCAGGCTCGAACTGTGGCATCCAATGGTATGACCTGTGTTAAATACTGAGAATGGTGCCTTTTTTCCCCCTCTCCTTATTCTCTACTAAATATCTACCTTTGTTGTGATGATATATTATACCACTGCACTGAAAGCAGTTATAGTTCAGAGTCTACAAAATGAGCACATAGTTATCACTTCAAAAAGGTGTGAAAGTGGGCACGGTGAATTCTGCTACCATCTGTCTTAGCTTTTAAAATGGTTTCCTGGTGATAGGATAGAATTACTCAATGCCTTTACAAGCTTAATTTCTATACAGTACTTACTAAAACAGTTTTTGTCATTGTTATTAAATTCATGGCTAATTAAATGTCAACCTCTACCACTCCTCTTTGCTGTGAGTAATGTAGCACTGTTGTGACACCACTTGTGGAGCAGGATTCTACTGCCTTTCATAAGAGGATGGCATCAGCCTTATAACAGGCCACTGAACTGCAGGTACAAAATTCCATCACAGCCTTAGGCTTTTATTCCAATAAGACTATTGGAGAAAAGAGATGATGGAGTCTACCTGTGAACAGCATGTACTAGAGTGTGGCCAATCCAGTACTGGCAGAGCATTCTGCCCTGAAGTAGATGGCAGTGTGCCTTTAAAATGCCTTTTTCTTATTAAGTCCCAGAGAATGGAAGTTTTGCTGCCAGATTAAAAAACTCTGCTGTCAAAACCCCACCATAACAATCTTCTAAATATGGAAGGACCCAAAATTCATCACACATCTTCTTTGTCCTTAGCGGCCCTGGGCACTGGCAGGGACAGTTCTCTGCATGCACAGAAGTGCCCAAGCCTGCATAGATTAGGTGTCTTGTTCCCAAATCCAGAAAGTAGGTGGAGCAGCACCTCTATCCCCTCAGGGGCCTGATTCAGCATGTGAGCTAAAATGTGTTGACAGGATTTGGCCATATGTGCAAGAAAATGTCAGCTTTGATTTTTTGTATGTGGAGGATGGATTTAGTTGGCTTATGATCTCTTACAGGTTTTGAGTGGTCTATGGGACATGGAAGGGTCAGGTTGAGCAACTTCCTGGGCTGGACAGGAGGAATGCTCAGATTCCTAGCTCTTGGGGGAGCACCCCAGGAGGCACCTCCCTTTGCAGCTGTCCTGCTGCTGAAAGGAATGCAATCGTTTGGGTTATTACATAAAGGAGGGTGTGGGCTCTCTCCTCTGGCCACCTTTGAAAAGAAGATCTGCGTAGCAATTTGGTTTGAGGTGTCTGCCTCTAGTGGGGTGTTGTGATCTCAGCTGCTGCTTGGGCTCTAAAGCCTAGACTCTAGGGAAGAAAAACTTTTGATGCATTTCTGGGCAGTGAATAAGCCCTGAAACTGCTCCTCACCCAGCACACAGCTCTTCTGGGCATTTTAACAGCCTGATTCCCCCTCCCATCCCTTGCACTGGGGAGCCTGAGCATCAGACTCAGTATTTTAGATGTTATTCAGAGGATGGACAAAGTTCTTAAAAGCTGGGTGTAGAAATGCTGAACAGCACTTCAAGGGAGATACTGCTCCTTGGTACTTACCACAGTGTTTAAGTGACCAGAACAGAACTGTTCAAGCCAGACATAAGGTTATTACCTGGGGCTGTCAGGCTTAGGTCATCAATGGGGAGATGTTCAGGGATCTGTAGTAAGTGATCTGAGTCCAAAAACTCTTTCTGTCCACTGTGGATAGATACTCTATAAAAAATGAAGATATATGTTGTAGGCCATCTGAATTGCTCAAGGTTGAATGTAATAGAGACATCAAGTCCATCTCACTGGTCCATCTCACTTACCTCACAGGGTAAGATGGTTCAAGGAGAGGCTGGAATAGATGTTTAATAGGTGCTGGTGTAGCAAACATTCATGAGAAAGCTATTGACAAAAATAGAAGAAAGTAAAGGAGGAACAGGGCAAGCCTAGACATTGCTGCAGCAGAGGGAAGAGTAGGAACATACTTCAAAACCAAAGGGACTTATTCCAAACCAAACTTAAGGTGATGGTTCCACAAGTCAGGATGTTAGGTAGACATCTGTGACCCACTGTTTTTAGTGGAAGCCATCTGGAACTACAAACAGTAGTTTATGTGCACGATGTCTGTCCTATTAGAGAAAAAACTCACATTTGAGTTTCATTTCTTGTGTTCTGTACTAAATCCAGCAGTGATGCAGCAGCTGAATTGCTTTTGGGTTGTATCAAGATCATTTTCACTGTAGGTCTTCCATGCTTTTCCAGTATAAACTGGTAGCAACATTACAGTGAGTGAATTCCCTCTCAGCAGACCCAGCTGGAAGAAAACACTGTCCAGGGCTACTTACTGCTCACATGGGGGAAGCAACCCATGTACTTGTGTCATCTCCTTCTCTCAGTCAGACAGGCAGGTATCAAATTTGCCTGCTGGCTAGCTTCCAAAAGAGAAGGAGATGGCTCTTTAAAGACTCCTTCATAAAAATAAAAAGTCTGATCTCCTTTGAAAATTAAAAATTGATTTATAACAAGTTGAAAAGGGTTGCTTTTGTCTTCTAAAAATGATGAAGATAGTGCTTAGAACAATGACTGAGAACACTCTACTGGATATTTCTTACAAGACAATAACTGATCAGAGGAGGGAGGATAGAAAGAAAATAAAAAACCCTCATGAATATGTAAGGAGTCAGTAGAACCCTGCTTTGATTTAAAATATTGGTGGTCTCTTTTCCCATTCCCAGTACCTATGGTAGATTTACATGGGTAATTTCTATCAAAGCTAATGGGGATTATAAAGTAAATCCCCTATGCCTCAATAGGAAAATAGACCCTTTGGTTTTCCATCAGGAGCCTGTGTGCCTGTGTGTTTTTGGTAGGAACATGTTATATTGCAACAGAAAAGATGTACAGGTATTTACTGATACAATTTGTTCAAGTTTTCACATGCAATTCACCGTGATATAGAGCCTTCATTAAGAAGGAAACAAAAGCCACCAACCCTGTTTCCCCCACAGTCTTTCAGGTATCATTTCCAGAAGGCCACTAGAATATTGAATTCTGATCAAGAGAAAGGACAGGCTTTATCCCGATGATCTTTTAGTCTAAAGCAACTGAGAAAGGACTGAGGGAAGGATGGTCTTACTGTGTTGTCTGTTAATAAAACTCTTCTAATTTCTGGGGCTCCCGTTTCTGGGGTACTTGCTTGTCTTACTGACAGGTACAGAGTTATGCTGGTGCTATTAAATTATGAGTAGTCTTGAAATTCATCCACTTAAAAGTCTACTTATAACAGGTAAAGAGTATTGGTGAGCCAAGTTGAAGGATTCTGAGTAATCTGCTGTAAAGCTAAAGATAACATTCTTTTTTCCCCTCTGTACCTATAACAATGGGCTAAACACTTTATGAACCATTGAAAAGGTAAAATCCCATCCATGCCCTAAGGAACTTCCAGTGAATAGACTGTGTACAAAGGAAGGGTGAGATCAAACTAGGCAGAGTCCTGCTGAGTCAGAAACCTTTTTGTTTCAGTTTGAGATTCTCAGCGTGTTTTCCAAATAAGTTTTTAGTTCTAAAAAATTGTTTTATTTGCAGCTGAAACCTTGGAGAGATGAAGCCAGTGGTGCTATTGCTTTTGCTAGATTTGCAGGGATTTTTTTTAACTACTCCATTTATCTTAATATAGTATTAACAGATTTTATCAGTGGATGATATTTTAATATACCAAAATTTGTAATTGCAGTAGTGTGGAGTATCTAAATATCTGAGGAAAAGAGGAGAGTGACACTCAGAAGATGTCAGCAATCTTTAAGTGATGCATTAGTTTAGCTTTACAAGTAGCTCACCTTTGGAGCGTGACCATGAGTTTGCTCAAGTCTGATAAATGTTGCTTCAGGCCTGAAGGAGTGTCTGGAAGGAGGTAGAGAACAAGTGCCTGGGAAGGGAGATTTGACAATGGAGGGACACATTGGAAGAATTAGGAAAGGGTGGGAGTGATTTAGTGATGGCCAGATTTTCAGCTGTTTCAGATGAGGATTAAAGTCAGGGAATCTGTGTGGGTCTGACATCAGGGATCTCTGATGAAAGAACACAACCCAAACCTAAAAAGGTATTAATAACCTGGTTTGGCTTCAGAGGAAAGCAGAAGTAATAATGAACAACGGGAAGACTTACAAGTGGAGCTTAAATGAATTGCTTATGTTCACTTTAGCTTGGTAATGATTAAAGGACACCTGATAAGTGTCAGGCTATGGAGGAAAAAGGGAAGCGTCTGAAGTCCACATGTGACACCAAGTGAGGTTATTTTGTTAGGTGCATTTGTACCTATCTTCAATAAAATGGTCATCCCTTCTCCTGCATTCTTTGATGAGCAGTAAAACAGCCATCAATTTAAATGACTAAGCACATTTGGAAAGGAAGGGAGGTGCATCCCATCTAGCCTCACTTTTAGCCAGATACTGTTAGGTGTTTTGTTGAATTTTGAAATTTTTATTTGCAGCATTAGAACTAGGGATACAGCTGTCTTAAGCTAAAGTGCAGGATACAGCTATCCAGGCAAAGTTTGAAATCCCTCAGCTGTTACAGCCTGTTCTAATTCAGAACAAAAAATGCAAAACTTATGAAAAGTAAAGCAATAATAAAAGCACTGCTGAGGGCTAGAACCAGAACTGTGTAAGTTCAGTTAAACACTAGTAAGAATTACTAGAGAAAAGGAATCTCTTGAGCTACTATATTAATTTTCAAAGGGCAACTATGGAAAGCCCATCTTGTAGGTCACAGTGATGGAAAACATCATAGAAAGCAATCCCACCCTAGCAAACAGAAGAGCAGATTTGAAAGCTTTCCTTGCTGGTGGTTCTTTTCTGTCCTGGTTTTTTTTTTCCCTCCAAGTAGGGTATTTTATTTTCATTCTCTATTCTTCACATGGTAAAGAATCACCTGTAACATTCAAGCAGTTTAAAAATTCCTAGACCCTCATTTTATGTACAGTACAAACCTTTATTGCACAGACTGTCTTCATTCTTTGTAAGACTGTTCCAGGAGATGGGCTTTTTTTTGTGTGTGTGATAAAATGAGTATGTTTGTAATGAGGTTTGGTGCTTTTGTTATTCAAGATGAACCAGCCTGACAACAGAGAGCCCTGCTGTGAGGAATGCATTATATTCACACTCTGAGCAGTCTTCTCCAGCCCAAGTAACATTGCATCCCAACTCAATGTAATTGCACATATTAGGAATTGAATAAAAACTAGTGATCCCTTCCTCTTAAAAGGAATCATGTTGAAAATTATTTCCTTTCATGCTTTTGATCTAATTTTACAATCTGATATATTGATCATAGTTTCAAACCACCTGCTAATTGTTGTTTGGGTGATTTTGTGTGGGTTACATCTCCCTCATTTCATTCTGCTCTCTTTCAGGAGAAATCCCAATGGTGAATTCATCAGTTGGACCAAACTGCTGTACGTGTAATTGCCAGTCAACTCTACAGGCGATTCTTCAAGAGCTCAAGACCATGCGAAAATTGATGCAGATTCAAGCAGGTACAGTGACCAGTCCCATGTGTGCATACCTGTGACAAGCATCGAGCTGGAGATGGCCCAGCTTGTTGCAGGGGTGTTGGACGAGATGGTCTTTAGGGGTCCCTTCCAAACTCAGACTGTTCTATGATTCTGTGATCTTCCTGTTAGGGAATGGTCTATGAAATTAAAGTCTGTGTGGGCACTCAGGAAAACCTGAATTGTTCCCTGCTCTCCTGACATACTGTTCAAAGTCAAATTTTCACAGGTTTCTTGGAAATGGAACTTCTGTTTTTCAGATCCTTACCTGTAACATGGGACTTTATCTTGTAGCCTTTTAAGGCTAAATTGAAAAGAAAATTAATGTGATCAGATATATAATGAGAGCTGAGTATGCAGGTCAATATGCCATAACCATGTGCAGTTTGTTTTCATAGTGCATTGTTTCAGGGGTGCCAAGTGCTACTTTACCTGTGTTCTGCTTACCAGATCACTAATCTTAGGGGTAAGAAAAACAAAATTTGAAGGTTTGAAGCTGAAAGTTACCAAATAGCTCTTCATTCAAACCTCTTTCAGCTCTGTGGTAGTCTCAGCTGAGCTAGCCGCTGCATGTTGTGGCCTCCACCCTTCCTCTGGCTGTAAAGTACCGGCTTTCAGTGTGTATACCAGCAATAATCTGTTCACTAGGGAAAATTGAGTCTAGTTTTCTGCTAGGTTGGGAGCTGAAACAGAACAGTGCAGAGCCAGAGGAGTAGTTGAGCCAGCAAGATAATGAGAACATGGTAGGTAGAGTTAGGTCATCATAGGCTGATGTGGAGCTGCAGGCTCTGTGCTACCTAAAAATTAGTGTTAATACTAATGAGGAGATAGAGATGTTGGAGATTTTGTCAGTTGACTCGCCCATCCAGCATGAGTGATGGGGACTGGAGCCATGGAGGCTTCTCTTGTGAAGAGGCTGGATAAGACCTCTGTAAAAAAAGGGAGTGTTGAGTAATTAACTGAAATATGGGTGGAGTGAAGGACTGACTAAACTCCTTGTCTCCACGGCGTATAATGTTTGAGTGAGTGATGGGAACGATCAGACAGGTTTTGTAATATCAGTTGACACACATAAAAATGCTTTTCTAGAAGTCATCAATTTACAAAAAAGAACGGAAAAGCCCAGTTTTACGATTTTTGCTGGTACATGGGATTCTTTATGCAGTCACACCAATTTCATTGAAGTCATATGAGTGATTGAAAAATGGCTTGTGAGAGTTAGAAAACTGGGGTCTATGCCAAAAGAGCTGACTCCTCAGTAGCAGAACATTTCTTATTTATTATGTATCTACAGAGTGAGTACCTTTGTTAATTCGTGAATCTTTTGATACGCCTGGAATAGTTCATATTTTCTGAAATTATGGTTTTTCAGAGAAAAAAAATAATTTGGCATTTTTTTTACCAAAAGAAAAAAAACCTAAAACTCAAACTTGTAAGTGAAAATGTAATAACTTACTTTAGTATTCAAACACCCTACTGTCTTAATTATAAACTACGCATCACAATCTTGTAAATCCTTGCCAGAAATGAAATATTCTAGAAATCTTTTAATAAACAATATTCTGAGGTTTGTTTTTTTCCTCAAGCTTTGTAGAGGAGGACTTTTTGTATCTCTCTCATATTTTGAATGAGTTTGATCTGCATATATAGCACTTTTGGCTTTTTCTTTGTTTGTTTTGACCTTGATTTTAGTGATTTATCCACACATATAAATGTATCTCGATAGCATTCTTCTGGAGGGCTTGTTCATATTGGTACAGATTCAGGACTGGTGCCTTAATTTATACAAATGATTGTGGATACTGGAAAATGCAAAATATTGATAAATGTAAGATATGATTTCTTATATTTGAGAGGTAATACACGTCAGTTTTTGTGTATGAGCAAAACAAACTGATGCAACTTTAGGTGACTTTTTTTCCCCAGAAATTAAACTATTGAATAGTGTTTTCACTCATTCTTGACATAATGGTACTTGAAATGTTCTTGCTGAGCTAATTAACTTGGAGACCACAGTCATAAAAATAACTGTAATTGCATTAGCACTTGTATTATCTTACTTTATCAGGAAGAGATCCTCAAAGACAGTGGGATTCTCAGTCATTCAGAGGGCACACAAATTAATCATCACTTAAGTGCTTCATGTCACCAACCATCCAGTGGTCACTAGGAAAAAGAACTGCATATTCCTAATTTTCTTAAAATACTGCTCATCAGTATGGCTTGAAAAGCCTCACAGCAGAGCTCGCTGTCATTATCCCCATTGTACAGATGGGAAAATTATGCAAAGGTGATAAAACTTATTTGTTTCCCATGCACCAGCAGCCCTGAAAATCACATCACTTATCTAGAAAATAAGTTCAGTGTGTTGGTAGTTTAATGGTGCATCTGTGTGGTTATTCGTGGGCTTTTGTCTATAAAATTAATGCATTAATTTCTTTCATTCAGTTGGGACTCAAAACAGACAGCAGCCTCCTGTTCCTCTGATTTGTGCACAGAAGTCAACAATATCAAGAAAGAGAAATAAAAAGAGAAAACTGCCCCTCAAAGCTGTTGAAGCAGTTACCGTGAATAAGAAGCCCAGCTCTGCAGAGAACGAGAAGAGGCTGTCAGCAAACTCGGAACGATCGAGTCTGCAAGCAATTGAACCCCCCCTGAAACCAGAAACCCCTGTTTCAGGGTTTGGAATTATCCTTGAATCAGCTTCATCAGATGTAAGTTAAAATTTTAATATGCAGGATTGCAAGATTTTGAAATACCGACTCATTCAGGAGAATCAATACTCAAGTCACATTGCTGCATCTTCCCACCTTTTGTTAGAATAAACAAGCAAATCTTGGGTAGGAGTGAATGGAGATATTCGGGTTAGATGTGTGGAATGCTCATTATGGAGTTTTGGGGGTTTTTTCCCAACTTTCACAAGCTTGAAGTTTTCCTTTGAGTTCAAGGCTTCTGTTTTTTGAGCTTTCAGTGGAAACTTGTTCTCCATCTCTCCCAATGCTAAGAGCCACAGTTGAGATGAGGAGCCATGAGAAGTGCAAGGTGTGTAAAGCATTCACAGTCCCATCACTGCTGATGAGCCCATGTAGTCCAGACATGTGTCTTTACCCTGCCGAGGAGTATTTAAGTGCTTTCCTGCTTTTCTGGTCTCACTGACTCTGGGGGACTCCTCATCTCTAGAAAATTCATATTAAGTCTTTGCTGAATTGGGTCATTTGGTCTTGAATGTTGAGGGTGCTGGAGTAGGGCCTCAACACTGTTGATGATGTCAGTGTGACTAAAGAGGCCAAAATTTGCCACTCCAAGAATGTGCACTTTTCCCATAGAAAATTGCATTAATCATGCTTTCTTGATTCATGTACACACTGATAGAAATTTCATGTATCTGGTGGCTGATTGGCTTTGTTTAATGACCAAATTGATGTCATCCAAACCAGTTCACTGACGAGTAAACTGTTCATTAATTCCTCTAATATATTTTTAATTTTGAGCAGGCTCTTTCCAATTTCCTAAGTACTATGAGCTAGAAAAACATAATTAAATTCAGTATCAATAAGCGTAAATGAAAACAATGCAGCAGATAATATTCTACCCTTCTGGAAGAGGGAACTAATAATAAAAAAGAGCAGTCAGGATAATTCAGTTACAGAGATGCAAGCCACACCACTAATTAGGTTGCAGTCTCATGCCACAGAGTCAGTGTAGTGATACAGAGTAACTAGTTTGATGCTTTTTTTTCAGAGGGTTTCCTTTTGTACTACTGAGCTTAATAATGTTTGAGGTAAAGGTTTGGGGAGGATCGGTAATTTATCTCCAGTACGCAATTTGTGCTTATAATTTTTCTTTGCTTGTGGCACTCTTGTCAGCTTGAAACACGGTTTTGAAAACAGTTTTGTGCTTGCAATGGAATTTAATTTGTCTTTATGAATGTGTTCTATCGCTGGACACGATTCTTTGTAGTTGCCAGTTTGACCTAAGGAAAAAAAGAAGAGAAAACATGTGGCTCATAAATCAGGTCTTCATCTGTCCTCCCATGCTTGAGCCCCTGCTTGCCACAACAGTTGTTTGACTAAATGTACAGAGCCAGAACCTCAAGACAAACAAATTGATTTTGTTTTGTCTTTGGAAAGAAAGGTTTTGAGTTCTGAAAACAGATATATTTAATGCAGAAATAAAATGTGACCTTAAATATTTTGAGGAGGCTTAAGAAAGTCACTTCTTTGAGAACGAATGGCAGCATTATCTTTTCTTACTTTTTTTATAAGCATCTCTGGTGTGCTCAGAACCAGCATGGCTGTGTGCCTGAAAAAGCCTGAAAGACATTTTACAAAGCACCATAAATGAATGTTCCCTTGAGAATATTCCACAGGTTGTCTGTATCGTGTGCTGTGTCATACGTCACCACTGCTGCCACTGCTATTTTGCCAACATTTATTGAACCTTAGGAAGAATCCAAGTTTAATGGGTATAAAATTGGGGCTGCCAAAACCAGTGCAATTAGTTCAGACCTGCTGAGATGAAATACTGCTGCTTATGGAGGTGGAAAATGTCTTTGTGAGACAAACCCTTAATCTGGCCCATGGACTGGAGAATCTGCTTTTTAAACGTAATGATCTGATTACAACTCTTAGTTGAACTTGTGTTTGTTTTACAGTTGTAAGATTTCATTTATAACCTAATCATTTTTAATCTACATATTACAGCCTACTAAAATATCTAGGATTAAATCTAATTCACTGCCTGTTAGTTTTAGCAGAGCAATAGCCTTTAGCATTCAGGTCTTATTTATTTTCTTGTACACGAATAGTTTACCCACCAGTTCCTTTTGCCATGATCATTATCTATTAATAAGTGCTTTTTCTTTGAGAAATCACAAAGTAATCATAAAGTTCAGATGGTTACTGATTGTCTTTGATTGAATAATGGCTAACTACTAAAAGAAAGCAAGAATAAATCATAGTTTTGCCTTCAAACTGTTTCACTGATAAACAAATTGATCCCTATATGAAGAATAATACAGTCAAAACTAAAATGATACTGACTCCTCCACACTGGTGCAATGGTAATGTTTGAAATGTATTTTACAGCTGTATTGTAGGGTGGTTGGTGCACCTGCCAAAGCATAATGCAGGTGTCCTGAGCTAAGACCAGGGAAGAGGGAAACCACCCACAAAGCTCAAGAGAAAAAAGCTCACTTGATCTTGATTTTTCAGTACAAATACAGAAGATGGGAGCAGGGCCTCATGATCCTTCTGACTTTTTGGGTTTTAAGTAGGTGTCAGTAGAGATACCACAGGAACGACTGGCTTTTGGTGAGGGTACCAGCAATGGTGTGGTCAGCAGGACCAAGGCAGTGACTGTCGCCCTGTACTCAGCACTGGGGAGGCCTCACCTCAAATCCTGGGCTCAGTTTTGGGCTTCTCACTACAACAGAGACATTGAGGGGCTGGAGCATGTCCAGAGAAGGGCAGTGGAGCTGGGGTGTTTATCCTGGAGAAAAGGAGGCTCAGGGGGGATCTTATCACTCTCTGCAACTCCCTGACAGGAGGGTGTAGCCAGGTGGGTGTCAGTCTCTTCTCCCAACTAACAAGTGATATGACAAGAGGAAGTGGCCTCAAGTTGCACCAGGGAAGGTTTATTTTGAATATTAGGGAAAATTTCTTCCCCAAAACAGTTGTCAGGCGCTGAGACAGGCTGCCTAGGGAAGTGCTGGCAGTGATCAGTGGAGGTATTTAAAAGATGTGTAAATGTGGCACTTGGGGACATGGTTTAGTGCTGGATTAATGGCTAGATTCAATGATCTTTAAGGCTTTTTCCAACCTAAACTTTTCTATGGTTCTATCATTTCTCTGCCCTGGGTGTCTGTATCATTGAGGTCATCTTAGATGGCTATCACAAGACCTAAGTAACAGAATAGGGCAGGTATCCTTCATCACCATGTCAGCTGCATTCTGGTTTTTGATTTACATGAAGTAGAATTTTTCCCAAGTTGTGAACTTCTCTTGCATTTACTCACTCTTCAAAATCTTTTCTGTCACCAGAAGTTTAAAAGTAACATATTAAAAACCCACCTACATCCGAATATTGTCAAATATCAGTAACTGACTGTTTTGCTGGATCCAGAATTTTGAAAGTTCTTGAGGTAAAAAAACAAATTTTCATCCAGAACAAGCTGAGGAACTACATGCTTCTTAGAATTTTTGTGTTGTTGTTGTTACCTACATATTTTAAGTTTCTTCATCCTGGCTTCCCAAAGCATTGTAATCTTCAGTTTTATCGCACGGTACACATCCATATCCCATGACAGTACATGCTTTGGAAATATTTTACTTGCTGCAACACTCTTCATACTGATTTTTAGAAATCCATGGGAAAAGAATTATACAGCTAAATTATTCCGAGACTGGCAGCCCTTTCTTCTGTCTAGACTCAAGATGTTTGCAGGTGATATGATGGGAGATGGCATTTGCTCTTGCTCTGTAAACATCTTTGAAAATGCATCATCATTGGTGGATATATTTCATGTAGGGGAAAAAAAGGGCAAGTTCTTATGAGCAAGACTGTAATGTTGGCTTATTTCCTCACATCATGATCACTGATTCTTTTACCTCCTTGCCAACTTCTAAACAATATTTTTAAAGTTTTTGTTGATTCACAATATGTCTTCATTCTAGATAGATAATTATTCCATGAAGAAGTCTTACCATAAGCATTGTATGGCACTCATAGAAGAAAATTCTGCAAATACTGTTCATGTAATTTCTGATATGTACAGAGAGGGGCAGCAAAAAGACTGTTGGTAAGGGGACTTCCTCAAAGGCCTTTGTCTACTTTGGCCCTCAGTGTACTTGAGAGAAGACTCTTATGAAATACAGCATGATTTTCTTTTCTCTTTTTCCCCTCCATTTCACTTTCTGGCAGTGGATTAAATCCCTGTGATTCACTGTTGAGGATTTTTGTACTGAAATAAGCTGTCTGTCTAACATCATCCTCCTCTAAACACGCATTTTGGGACTATGAAAAGGAGGGACAAATGGATGCTCAGCAAGTGCTGGCTCCAGGGGCAACCTCGAACTCATCATCTGCTTATACTCATATAGGCCATATCTTCACTGGAAGCCCTCTTGGGAAGCCACGTGGAAGGGCCAGTATGCCTGCATTTCTTCTTCTTGGAAGTGCCTGGCTACCCCACAGCACACTCGTTCACAGCATTTGGCAGGGAAACAAGTCCATTAAATGGTTAGATAAATGTCCAAAAAGCATCACTTAGGAGCACTGCTCTGGGATGATCCTCTGCTTTGTCATTATTACCCAACATTGAAAGGTATCTCTTGTCTTTTTGTTAGCTGTATGCCTAGAAGTGATGTCAGTAATTGTTAACTTTTACAGACACTAGACAAGGAGCGTAATTGTTTGATTTGCCTTTTAAGGTGCTTATTCACTGATGGAGTTTGATTTCAATGAATTAGGCTGCTGTGGTCCTGAATAGCTGGGAAGAGATTCGTGGTTTGATGAAGTGATTGTAAAGTCTCACCAGATGCATGATTGAAGTAAAATAATGTCTTTGAATGCTCGTTTAATTAAAACATTTGTATTCTTTTGGTAGCCAGAAGTGCAACTTGCGGAAGGCTTTGACGTCTTCATGCCGAAATCTCAGCTGGACTCTATACTATCAAACTATACTCGCTCAGGAAGTCTGCTCTTTAGGAAGCTGGTCTGTGCATTTTTTGATGACAAGACTTTGGCTAACTCTTTACCAAATGGCAAAAGGAAAAGAGGGCTCAATGACAACCGGAAAGGACTAGACCAAAATATTGTGGGTGCAATAAAAGGTATGTTTTCTGCTTTCTTTCGTATGTGTAATTAGAACATATTCTCAGCTAAGGAGAGTGTAATGGGATTAGAATTTCTGACGTGTGTTAGGTCTATTAAAATATGCAGTCTTATTTTTATTCCCTTTCATTCACTTGTTAAAAATAGCTTCTACGGGGACAGCTTGTGTTAATTTTAAGCCAGTGATCCTGGTTTCTGAAGTCAGTCTCTAAGGTTAGAAACTCAATGTTCATATAAGATAATTATTTTTTCCCCCAGATATCAGAGATGCAAAGAAATCTTGAAAACATGACAGTGTAACAGATACCCTTCAATCAAAGTTCTGAGTCTTGCACTGTGTTTGACTGTGTCTGCTCTGTAACTTGTTCAGTTGTTGATGGCTGGATTGGGGAGAGATGGAGGAAGATAATACTGGCTTGAGATGAGTTTGATGCTCATTAGTACAGTGGTCCTTCTCTTGGGGGAGCAAATTTCTTGGTGTGAGCACCTTTTGCTGGGTGATTTTTCCTAGCAATCACTGCTGTCTAGCTTCCAGAAGAACACATGCACCTTCAAACTCTGTGATGACAACATATAAAGAGCTGGTATTAGGCCAGAGATTCCGAACTGGATTCTATTTTGAAATCTTATATCGTAGGGACAATATTCACATTACCAAAAGACAGGCCAAAAATAAGGTTTAAGAGTGGAGCTTATTTTAGAGGCTGTGACATGTTCTCAGGTACAGATTGCTAACTTAGGAAACACAGGGCAATAAGAAGACCTCCTGTAAGTCCATTGACGGCAAAAGGAGGCAGGAGAATCTTCTGCAGCCACCTCTGTGCCAACTTTTGGACCCCTCTCCCCATGAAAGAAAGGCATTGACAAACTGGCTTGAGTCCAGTGGAGAGGCCACCAAGACTTATGACTTCACCACTTCCCTGCTTCACTCAGTACCAGATGAGGGGAGACTGAGAGAACTGGAGAGATGATGATTCAGGAGAAACTTTACTGCTGTTCACAACTACCTAATGGGATGATGTGGAAAAGTGGAGTCAGACTCTTCTCAGAGGCACAAGAGGCACTGAACACATGGAAAATTGCAGTTTGATATAAAGAGATGCATTTTCAACATGAGGGTGGTTGAGCAGTGCAGTAGGGGCTCAGAGGGGCTGCAGGATCTCCATCCCTGTGACTGGTCACAGTCCAGAGCATTATCATCTAGTTGGCCATGCCTTGAGCAGCAAGCTGGGCATGGAGGCCTTCAGACGACCCTCTCAAGTGTGCAATTCTGCAACAAAGTATATGCTGTGCCTGTGTCATAGTCCTAATATATCTTACAGAGCAGCTGACAGACTTTCTTACAGTTACGCTTGTATTTCGGTTTAAATCACAAACACTGTTTTGTACCTTCTTTTCTTGAGCTCAGTAATCTGCAAAAATATGAGCCTGAATTCTCTCTATCTGTATCTCATTGTACCTTAAAAGCTTTAATAAATAAGTTAAAGAAAGAGGAGTCCAAAATTACTTCAAAAAAACCCACTCTAATTTGAACAGCACTTGATAAAATAAATGTTTTACAGTAAATGCAACAGCAATACTAAAATAGCAGCTGGTACCCACTGCAGAGAGCAATGTTTCTCAGTAGCTAAGATTGTATTAGTGGAGCAAATTCTGAGGCTTGGCTTAACCTCTTCCCTGGAGTTTAGGAGAAGAAAGGAGGGACTTGTAGTTCCAACAGAAAAATTTCATCTGTGATGGTACTACTAGGTACCATTGCCATTACAGTGATCTTTATTGGCATTTACAGTATTGCCCAAACGCTAGTGCCTGATCCCTGATAGGGAAGCCTGTCCCTAAAAGCTGTGATGGAATAAGATGCCAAGGTCTGACGTCCTGTGGATCTTCACTCTCTCTGGCTCCAATAGCACCCTTCTTTCCTCCAAGGAGCTTGGCTATCAGACACTGTGGTTTCATTTATTCCAAGAAAGAACTGAGCCAGTATGAAATCTCTGCAAGAACAACATCATGTTGTTTGCATTATTATCATTAGGACATTCCTCTACCACGTGCCCAGATATCCTTTAGTGGCACTTTTAGTCCTTTTCCATGACAGAGACACAAAAGGCTACATTCATGACAAAAACGGGCAGAGAATTTAAAGGAGGGACTGTTTGCTTGAAAATCACTCTTCCTGTCTGAAAACATTTTCACTGCCATCCTTACGAGTAATTTAATGCTTCTGCAACAGAATGATTAGCCAGGGAGCAATTCTCTCTTTTGACTTTGGGTATTCAGTGGCACTTGTTGTATCAGTTGCAGTGTTTCTCCTGGGCAATCAGCTTCTCTTGTGAGTCTTTCACTCAGAACTGGAAAAAAAAAGATGAAAAAATAAAACTAGTCAGAAGCAGTTATTTTTCCTTTGTGTTGTTCACTAGAAATTCAGCCAGTGAAATCCTTCCCTGCAGAAATCAATGAGCTGTGTTCAGATACAAATGTGATGTGTCCCTCAGGGATCCATAGTGGGACCAATATGATTTAATATTTTTATCAATGACACAGGCACTGGTTTCTAGGGCACCCTCTGCAGGTTTGCAGATGACACCGGGCTGAGTGGTGTGGTTGGTTGACATGAGGGAAGGGATGCCATCCAGGGCCTTGGCAGGCTGAAGGAGTGGGTCCATGTGAACCTCCTGATGTTTAACAAGACCAACTGCAAGGTCCTGCATCTGGGTCAGGGCAATCCCCAGTATCAGTACAGACTGGTGGATGAAGGGATTGAGAGCAACCCTGCAGAGAAGGACTTGGAGGTACTGTTGGACAAAAATTAGATATGAGCCAGCAATGGCACAGCTCAGAAAGTCAGCTCTGTCCCAGGTGACATCACAAGAATTGTGGGCATGATTCTGTGCCTCTGCTGCACTGTGGTGAGACCCCACCTACAGCACTGCATCCAGCTCGGGGGTCCCCAGCACAGGAAGGACATGGACCTGTTGGAGCAATTCCAGAGGAGACCACCAGGATGATCAGAGGGCTGGAGCACCTCTGCTATGAAGACAGGCTGAGAGATTTGAGGGGGTTCAACCTGAAGAAGGAAACGCTCTAAGGAGGCCTTATTGTGGCCTTGTAATATATGAAGGGGGCTTGTAAGAAGGATGAGGATGGATATTTTACCAAAGCCTGTAGTGAGAGGACGAGTGGGCAGTGATTTTAAACTGAACGAGGGTACATTTAGTTGGACATCAGGAAGCCTTTTTTTTTTGATGATGATGATGATCAGGCATTGGAACAGTTTGCCCAGAGAAGCTGTGGGTGCTCCATGCCTGGAAGTGTTTAAGATCAGCTTGGACAGGGCTTTGAGCAGTCTGATGAAGTGCAAGATATCTCTACTCGTGGCAGTGGGGTTGGACTAGATGATCTTTAAAGTCCCCTTTAAATTCAAACCAGTCTACGTTTCTATGACAGAGGGTTTGTTAATACCATGTAGTTTGGGTGGACTAGAAAGGCCAGGTCCCAATTCTCCTGCCTCCTTGCTGTTGCATTCCCATTCCTTTTTGTCCACATTGTTATTTCTCTAACCACATATTGAGCAGTTGCCTGTTTTAAGTAGGAGTCGCAAGTCATTGATCAGGTTCCTGTTGTGTCAGGTAGATTCAGAAGGGAAAGATTATTTCTACCTTCAGAAGGATGATGTTTGTTGCAAATCAGACACTGTGAATGTGTGGGGATGTATTGACTTCTGTGGGCAGCCCTCGGAGTTGGTGTGATGTCCTTGCAGATCAGACTGCACAGGAAAGTGTTGCTGGTGCCTGCCATGCCATGGTTTTGTGAAGCTGTTAACATGGAAGGAGTTGGGGGGGGATTACTTTTGGTTCCCTTATACTTAGCAGGTAGTGCTGCTTCAAAAGTGTGTGTATAAAAATACCAGAATTGTCCTTTTTTTGTTGCACATTTCCCGATCCCATTTGTGTGATATTTATTCTCAAGGATTACAAATCCCTTGAGCTGGGACCAGCTTTCTCTCTTTGTTTGCCAGTCATAATTGGACACTGGGCTCTGAGACCTCTGACCAAGTTTACAACAGCAATACTAACAGCAAGAATATTTTTTCTATTTCTGCACTTGTTTATTTTTTGCACACCTCTCAGTTGCATGGTGAAAATCAATTGCATCAGTTTCATTCCATTTATAATTCTGTATTTTTGGTATAACACTGTTAGGTTTGCTGTAAATATGGATTTAAAGATAATGTTGACCCTCTCTGTACCTTTTTTGCAAAACACAAAATTGGACCTGTAGGATATTTCTTTTTTCTCAGTAATGGTGCTTTTTTTTGTTTGTTTGTTTTTTGGGGTTTTTTGTTTTGGTTTGAGGGTTTTTTGTGGGGTTTTTTTTGGGTTTGTTTGTTTGTTTTGTAGCTTTATAAAAATTCTATTCCATTTGGTTTGGCAGTATAAGAACTGTGGAGATCTCCACAGTAGTAGGACTTTACTCTTTCATCACTTTGACTGTAGCCTTAGGACCATGACCAAGAGGCAACCAAATGACCAAATCTTCAGCTCTCTGCCTGTACAATATGGCAGGCAGCATTTACAAGTGCCTGCCACATCTGAGACTCAGTTCTAAGTACACTGTTACTTTTCTGTGATCATTTTGTGTGAAATTCATGAAGACATCAAGTGTAGAAAATTTCTATGGGACAGGCTTTTATACGTAGTAATGATGCCATTCCTGTGATACTTGTGCAGCCAAATCACTTCTGAATGATGAACCTGTGAAATGCTGAGTTGGGCTTTATTCTCACAATCCTACATTTGGCCATTAAAATTCTTTTTGATAAGTGAATAATTTTATATATTTTGATTTAAATCCTCTCCAGTCTCCTTTTCTCCATTTTTGCTGGCACTTTTCAAAATGGTGGTATCTTTTTATTTCAGTCTTTACAGAAAAATACTGCACTGCTAACCATGTGGATAAACTTCCTGGTCCTAGGGACTGGGTCCAGATTCTTCAGGATCAAATTAAACTTGCAAGAAGACGATTAAAAAGAGGCTCAGGTATGTATAAAAATATGAGGAACAACACGTGAGTGTAAGATTGAAATCTTAGAGCCTTTGTATCCACCAAAGTGTTTTTCCTGTTGACTGTAGAGTTGTACTCATTCAGTTAGAACTCTAAAACTTTATCAGGTTTCTGTGGTTTTGGAATGGTAGCAGGTTTAGGAGCTGTCTCTACAGACAAGTTTGAGTCTTTCTCAAATGTTGTCTCCTTTCCTTTAGCATCCAAACTCTTCTTCTCAGAAATTAGCTGATCCGTCCAGGGTTGCAGGTAGAAGTTTTTTAATTCTGTTATTTGGTCTGCCAAGCCACTCATTATACTGTTAAGACAACCCAACTGACCTTTTCCTCTAAACTATATGTGTCTGGAAGAATAGATGAGTCTTCTCACATTCCTTGTAAGAGAATCAGCAAAAAAACCCCAAAGCAAACCAAAAGAAAACCCAGCCACCCACCCTGGTTGTGCCAGCACGGCTCTGCAATACGTGGGAGGCAGCTTGCCAGCAGTGACAGGTAATCCAAGCAGGGTTTTGCAGCAAAGCTGCTCAGCTTGGGCTGGGATAACCTGGATGCTGGGGACCAGCCTGCAGTGAGCTCAGTGCTGAGCTTTCACCCCGACAGTACGCGGCTCGTGAGCTCTCAGCTCCAGCCATGAAGGTGCAGCCTGGAAATCCCCAGTAGGATTCTGGGGAAAGCAATGGTACTGATTAAGAGACATGTAATTACCTTATAAACCATAACTAGTCTCCTTCCCATCTTCATCCCTCCAGTCCTACAAGGGGCTTTCTCCATACGAGGCTTCACTTCCTCTTTCTCATGCTGCAGTTTTCTTAAGGCTCTCTCGGGGTTGTATTTCTTGCCTGTCTCTCCCTGGGCATATCTGACACTGTTGTCTGAGGCACTTCACTTGTGCCACCTCCTTAAACACAGTCCTTTGCTGTTACCGTATTTAGCTGCCTGCCTTTTCCCCTCTTCCCTTCTGCCCATCACCACAATTAAGTGCCTGTTAGCATCCAAGGGCTGACAGGACGGGAAACCTGATGGCTCCGCAGGGGATGCTCACCCGGTGGTCCCTGGTGGTGAGCAAGACCGCAGAAAATGTCCTCTCCATCTCCCTGTCTCACAGAGCCAACCTTTTCTGTCCAAAGCTGCATCTCTGAAGCACACACTTAGGCTGGCATCTGAAATCATTCTCCACAACATTATTAATGCCAGGAGGGAAAAGCATAAGACGGAGGAAAAATGAGAAACATCCAGAGACAGAAATAACGCAGGGGGAGGAAAAAAGTGCAGATTATTCAGTAGCATAAGCTTCCCAGGGTAGAGAAACAAACCAGCACTGGCCTTAAAAAGGGTTTCTTGTGTGTGTTGGGGGAGGGAGGACAGAGGGATACAAGATAATCTTGTTAAAGGCAGCGTCAGATTACTGGTGTTGTACAACAGGATTGCTTTCTGCCCCTTCCAGGGCTGCCTGTCAGCCTCCCCAGGACAGGAGGGTGGAAGTGGGATGTCCGGCTACAGTAAGGTGAAGGGTGCAGTGCAGGATGTGGGGAGCAGAGGGTCCTTGGGTTGTCTGCAGAAGATCCCTCAGGAAAGAAGATTGACCTAATTTTGTTTTGATTTTTATTTTCTTTCATCCTTTTTTTATTTGCTTTTCTTTGTGCCTCTGCAGGATATTAATTAAAATGACAATGACGTTCAGCTTTTGCTTTTCAAATGGGGCCACCTCTATCTGTGGTCCTTGCTCAGGATGGGAGAATCTAAGCAGAAGATATTGTGTCTAAGCTAGCAAGACTGTGAAGGAAAATAAGTGAAGCTGTGTAGCGTGCCAGAATCAGATAGGCTCCTCTGTCTGTCCTGCAGAGGGAAGGTAACTTGTTCACCTGTGTGTGGATGCATCATGAGCAGCAGTGTACTTAGCAGCCCCTCAAGTTTATTTGTTGAAAAAAAGCCCTGCACAATACCTAGATTGGTAGAAAAGCTCTTTTTTTGTGCTGTTTACTGGCCAATCCCTGAAGTGCCCCAATTTCTCTCTGATGTTGCCACAGGCAGACATGCTGTTTCAGTGTGTCAGGAATGACTGAACACATCGCTGTGGCCACTCGCACCTCTCCAACCACTGCCATCTCCTCTGGTGGCTGTAGCTAACCCAACCTGACCTTGCATTGAAGCAAAGAAGTTTCCCAGGCCTTTGTGACAGCAAAGCAGTAGATGGGAGCAGAGAGGCAGGAGCAGACAGCTGGTTGCAGTAACATCCTTGTGTTGTTGAAGTAAGATTTGTTGGTACTTTTATGCTACAACTGTGAGCTTCTGATATGAGGAATCTAGAGCTGACCAGGCAACAGATCTGTCTACTCCTGCATTTTATGTCTGGCATTGGCTGTTAGCAGATGCCTGAGGAGGTCTGTAGGACAGAGGAAAGGATGTTGTGGTGTTTGTTAGGATAATCTCTCAGCCCTCAGCAGCTTTATCCTGATATAGAAATGGTGGTGTTGGAATTATGCGCAATTTCTCTATTCATTGTGAAACCATACCAAAATTGTGTGTAATTTACAGAGACCAAAACAGGAGGGAAGAGCAGATGTGGAGGGAGAAGCTCTTTCAGGACTTCATGTTGTAAAACTTGGCTTTTAAGTATTTTAAAACTATGGGACTTGCAGCCACTGAGATGTGGGATTCATCACTCTTCTTGCTGAGCTCTTGAGCTCTTCCAGTCTGCCCGTGGCCAGTGGAGCAGAAGCTGAGCAAGTGTCCTATGTTCATACTCCCAGGTCATTCTCTTTGAGTTTTGTCTCCACTTGCTCACTGAAACATGCCAGCTGAGCTTGTGGGGATAGACTAAGGTGCCCAAAGAACAAATCCAAGCCAGTGTTAATCTAACTTCACCCAGGCCTTTCTGAGCCAGTGTCTCTCTCTGGTGCTTGATCGCATTATCTATCTACATCGGTTCCTGGTTTGTTGTAATGCACAGGCTTTATATGGAGAAAGCTTAAGATGATCCATTTATTTGAGAGGTCACAAGACAACTTTTTAGTCAGCATTGTGTTGGGCTAAATTTTAACAGCAGAAGTATTTAAGAGAGGAGGGGCAGGCTTTTCATCCTGCTTGCCTTCCCTCGTGCCATACAGTACATCCTCTGATGAGTTTTTAATTTCAAACCAGACAGTAAGACATTGCATTCATGAACAGCCCTCTCCACTTTATCCTGTGAAACATTATTTCAGTCTGAAAACGTAAATCCTGCTCTATCTTTCAATTACATTAATAATTTCAGAAAATTCTATCAAATGACTGGGGTGGATCTGTTTTTTGTAGCCCCTTCTATAGGGCATAGTCCCATGAGTGTTTCCAAATTAAATGAAATTACGATCACTAGATCATAGATGCTGCCCAGCTTCAACCTTATTTACCATGTTTGGCTCATCTCCTAGAATTAGGGACTGAAAAAGCTCCTTATTTCAAAAGCTAATCAAAAAAACCACTTAAAAATTCTGCTTTCTAGAAAATAGTTCCCTCGTGTAGATTTTGAAAGGTTGTTATTCTAAGCCAAATAAAAATTCATTTACATTCTGAATCAATGACAATATTTTTCATAGCTGGGAATATTCTATTTTTTAATTTATTTATTTTGCTTCTGCTTTTTCTTAGTTCTTTTAGATTATTGCCTGAGATCTGAGACTTGGGTAGAGGTTTTTTATTTGTTAGATCTGAGAATAAAGCTGCCGCTGCCATTAAATTTTTATTGGCCTTGTTCAGTCTTTTCAAAATTTCACAAGTTAGCTGTCACAAAAGGGAGAAGAGACTGTGAGGTTAATGTTACAAACAGATGTTATAATTAAAATTAAAGAGTATGATAATATTCTTCAGCCTTGACTACTGGTCCCATGTCATGCCAACAGCAGAGCATAGTGGAGCACAGCTTCATAATGCCAGGTCTGTCTTCTCCCAGAAGAGAAGCTGAAGCGTTTTGGTGGATGAGATGGGATGCAAAGTTGCCCTGGAAGAGAAGAAGTCAAAGGAAATGCATGTGCATAGGTTTCCTCTCTTAAAGCAGCATGAATTACAATGCAAATTGCCTCGTAATTTACGGTGCCGGACTTGGCCCAGCGTGGTCTCTTCACCCTGCAAAAGCGAACACGAGCAGGTGTCTGGTGGCCTTGCCAGTGGCAGCACAGAGGGACACAGTCAGCCATTATCACAGAGATCTTAAAACGGGTAAAATCAGAGGGAGCTGACTGGCTGTTCCTGTCACCTCTGTGCAGACACCGCATTCGAGCCTTTTGATTACTAAACTCTCCATCCATTAATAAGCAGCAGGTCAGGGTTCGCACATCTCCCACAGTAAGTTCTTCCTCCCTTTTTATGTTTTGAAGAGCCCGTGAGCCATTATTCCATAGCGGCTGTCCATGGGAAAGCCGATGCTGCGGGGGTAATATGTAATAACAATAATATGTAAATTACCACATGGTGGGATTCCAGGAGCTGGACTTGGATGATCCCGGTGGGTCCCTTGCAACTCAGGATATTCTGTGATTCTGTTCTAACACTGCCACAGTACCTGGGCTAGGGGCTGTTCATGCCAAGTGATTACTTTGTGCGTAACCTGGAACCTTTGGATTGCCTGACTCCTTAAAGGAAAATACAGCAATTTTGGAAAACATGCTGAAAATGTTCAGGCAAGATTCATTTAAATAAATTGCGTGCCATGATGCTTCATCCTTGAATTGTTGTTTAAAATTAACATTATTTTGTTGCAGTGTAAAATAGTGGGGAAGAAGGAAAAAATTGCACTTTTTTTTCCTGGAAATATGCCTTTTTTCTCATGTCCTTGTTCAAGCTGCTGCTTCCATTGTTTTGCATGAGGTTTTTTTTCTTCTTTCTGTTTTTCTTCAGCCTTCTGATTCCCTAGTTTGTGCTTTTGACGCAATATCTACATGCTGCAAGAGATTGGGTTGATTTTTGCTTAGCAATATGCACAGGGCCAGGAAGGATGTATGATGAAGTCCAGCATGTGGTACAGTGTGTTTGTGGCCAGTATTTTAGATAAAAAGAGCCATATTAAAACAGTAACTGCCGTATTCAACTTTCCAGCCCTGAGTACGTGTGTACTTCTGTCCAAGGAGCAAAGCAGCAAGTGTACACTTAATGGACAGACATGTACCTCAGAAGCTACACAGTTTGGGGGGAATCTAAGGCTATGCCTACCAGGATTATTTTGCAAGAGCTGCTGCACTCTATCTAAGCAAAGGACAGAGAAGAGGCTGAGTTCCCACAGTAGGCTCTCTTCCTGCTTGCCTTGTCTTGCAAGCTGGCTCAAGACAGCGAGGTTTGGCTGGCAGTCTGTGGGTGCGGTTGTCGAAGGCAAACCTTCCTTCCTTTTTGGAATGACATGTGAGAGGCTGGTGGTTTATGTCCATGTTAGGAGGTTGAGGTGTTTGCCATTCTCCTGTGTTGTACTTCACCTGGAGCTGCAGTTACACATCCAGTTTCATAAAACAACTCCTGGCAGCTGCTGAGAAGAGTGAGTAGCTCTCTGGGCATCTGCTGCGCTCCCACTCCCTTTTTGGCGCTGGCACAGTCATTCCTGTGGCCATGTTGTCAGTTTTTAAGTGGATCTGATCTTGGTGGCTGTATAAACATTTGTGCTGGCATGAGGAACGAGGCTGGAACAATTGGTGGAGAGCTGAACCTCATCTGTCAGTCTTCTGCCAGATTAAAATGGCCAGGTAACTTCTGGTTCTGCAGAGTTGGAGACTCAAATCCTTATCTTCTGAAAGTTCCTTGTTTCCATTCGTTTCTTTCTGTATTATTGCCTTCCTCTGGGTTCCCTGTTAGCCTGGTGTAAGAAGAGCAGTTAGGCAGAAGGGTGACCACATCCCTGGAGCTACTTCAGGAATTGCTGCAGAGATTTCTAGAAAAGCTGTCACTACAATGGGCAGCCCATTGGCACCACCCCTGATATTCATAGAAGGAATAGGCTCTTCAGTCCATTGCCAGCACTCAGGTCCAGCTTCTCCCATTTTCATAGCTTGGGTCCCCTCTACCCAAGGGGCCAGGTGCAGCTTTGTCTCTTGTATGCTGAGTTGCTGTGCCACAGAATCACCTGGTGCAGGTCGTTCTTCACAGCGTTGCTGGAAGTTGGCCTCAGACTGACAGTCCCGATTTTTTAAGCCTTGTATATCCGATTGGCTGAGTCTCAGCTTCTCGTTGCACCATGCTTCCTCCCTTGCACATCCAGTCCTTCCATCACTGAGAGTCTGGTCCAGATTCAAACCAGCCTAGGTGACCCTTTCCCACTTAGTGAGCCACCTGTCCCTTCCAAAATTCAAGGTTTGCACAGTGAGCTCTACCACGCACTGAATTTGTTTTTGCTCAGGGTGCCACCTTCTCACAGAAAGCAGAAAAAGGTATCAGTTCCAGGCACCAAGTCACTTGCAAGTCTGTGCCATGAACTTGTCAGGGCTCTGCATTTAAACCTTTTGTGGGAGGAAAGCTGCCTGGTACTAGGGTTTTTAGTTTGTTTATATTTTCTTTGGTTTAGTTAGTTTTGCAGAACTGAGAGCATATAGCTAAAAACTAACGTGACATCCAGGCATGTGGGAGAGACAGCAGTCTCTTGGTCCAGGGATGGATAGACAAGGGTTGATGGATTACATTAGAAAACTAATGTAGATTAGGAGCTGGATTAGACATTATCATTATGAAGGCAACAACTCAACATCCTTGTGTGCAGAGCCGTGATAAAGATGATCATGACAGTTATCTTAAGTCTCAAGTGGGAGGTGAACGGAGTTGCTTAGTGCATCTGCAGCCTTGGTTTTGATCCCTGTGGATATTGTGGGTGTGAGTAGATACATATATCCACCACACTGACCGTGTGCAATGTAGTTCGTAGGACAAGGGGTGATCGTTTTAAACTGACTTAGGTTAGATATAAGGAAGAATTTTTTTACAATGAGGGTGGTGAAACACTGGCACAGGCTGCTCAGAGAGATATTGGATGTCCCATCTCTGGAATTCTTCAAGGTCAGGGCTCTGAGCAACCTGATCTAGTTGGAGCTCTGTCCCTGCTGATTTCAGGAGGGTTGGACTGGGTGACCTTCAAGGTCCGTTCCAACCCAAACTATTCTGTGATTCAGTAATATAGGCTTGTCCTGTAAGACCACACCTCGTTTGCTGAAGTGCCCTCAAAGATCTCATTGTGCTTCAAAGGCGTTAAATATCATGCTGCAGTGCCAAAAGACAAAGGTAATAGGATTTTGAGTAGGGCTTGTGTAGGTTAGGCACTGATTTCCTGTTACACACCTTTGACTTACTCAGGGTTCACATACACGTCCCGGGTACTACAGCCTAACAAGTCACTGCACATCTGAGACAAGCTATGTCTGTGCATTCTCTTGGCCTCTGGCAAATACAAAATGAACAAATTAGGCTTTTAGCCTCCCTTCACCGTGGGCCAAACTAAGTCAAATGCTCTTGCATAAGCTGTGGGTTGAAAGCATGTGTGTATATACACGGTAATTGCCAGCATGGCCACGTGCTTTTTTAATTACACTGGGCACCCACCTGCATCTTTGAAGACACTTTGCCCTAGTAAATCTGTCCCCTGCAAAATGAGCTTGCCTGTGGTCATGGGAAGTTTGGGTGCAGAAATGGGAGTGTTCCTTTCCCTGCAGGCATCGGATGACTGTCAGAGGGTGGAGTTCCAGCCTGCAAGGCTCTTCCTCCAAGGACTGCTGGGGACTGTTCTTGTGACTTTATCAAATGATCGCAACTCCTTTTATCATACAGATACCCTGAAACCTTAAAAAGAGCAAGTGTTACTCCATCCCATTGCTGGCACAATTGCTTCTTCCCCAATACCCTCTTCTGAGTTTGCATTTTCATTATATGACCTTTTCCTCCACGCAATGAGTTTTTAACTGAGCACTTGCAAATTGCAGCTGAGGAAAGTAGATAGAAAATGCAAAATCACTTTACAGTCTGTAGCTTTTTAATCGCATGCCCATATTCAGTAAAAGTAATGAGATTTCTTGTTTATATTTGTAATCAGCAGAGGCAACTGACTGTGATGAGAAGCCGGACATTTCTCTACTACAAACAGGTAAAATGCATTAAAATTTTTATCAGTCTTCCATATGTGTTTTTGTTTATTTATGGCACAGAAGCACTTTTCAATAATCCTGACTTGCTATGTACAGCTGGGTAATTGCACACAGGACTCTGCTATCTAAAGTTTTGAATGGTCTGTGTTAAAAAACAAATGCATCAGAATCTTACAATTTCCCCTTCAATTTCATATTCATAAAACCTCAAGGTCCATGGGAGCAGCTAAGCTAATAAGGCCCGTAAGTTACACTTCTTATGCCAGATAGAGACTTGTGCTCATCCCTGATATTTTTTATCTCTTAACAGAGTTATTGGTAGGGACAAACACAATAATTTGTAGTGTCACATCTGTTGAGTTGTCCGAGGTATTAGCCATAATATCTTGGACTCACAGAAGGATTGCAGACATATTTACATGCTAGGGAAGTGTTAGTTTACTTATTCTTGAAGTGCAGCCACCCTGCCTTAAAAGCCTGACAGTTGCTATACAGCAGCTTGGCTGTGCAGCTGTGTAGACTGGGAAATAACATTTTTCCACACTGTTGAATTTGCTGTTGAAATCACCAGTCTCACCAGACTGAGACTGAAATTTGAAGCACCCGCCCATTAAGAGTTGGTCCATGAGTAGGGGCCATGATGGTAGGAGCTGAGCTGCCATCCTCTGAAAATTCAGTGGGGCCGGAGTCTGGGGAGACGGTCATTTCCCTGCATTTCAGAGTCTGTAAGGTCACTGAGGTGCTGCTTCTTATCCCCAAAGGAGGGAGGATCCTGGGCAGACAACGTCATTGATTATAGTGTGGTTTTGTGTTACTTCATTTAACAACAAAGGGCGGTTGGAGATCAGCGATGCCATTGCTGTGAAGAGCCGGACAGGGCTGGTACTGGGTTTCTGAGCACATCCCACGGTACCTGACAGCTGTGGGGAGGACGGGAGACTACTGGTGACCATCACAGCATCTGTCTCCTGTGCCAGGACTCCCTAATCTCTCTTGCGTAAGGGCTGGAGAAGGAGCTCTCACACCCCGCTGCTGTGTGCTGGAGCGGCAGCTGCCAGCCGTGGAGCACTGTCGGAGCACGTGCAGTTACTAAGGAATAGGACCAGCGGAGCAGTTGGGAGGACAAGCAGCTATAGTCTGATTCTGGCAGGGACCCAGGGGGGGCTGGGAGCACGCGCTGCCTGGGAGCCGCCGGCCTGCTTTCCTGGCCAGCCGCTGAATAATATTTCAGGGTACGGCTGTGATGAAAGATGCAGGAAGCTCTGCATTGAAAGGTCCCTTCCAAGCAACATCCTGTTGGTTTCTTTGGAGGGAAGCAATTCCGCTAGGAGAGGACCATAGTAAAGGTTGTTAATGCAATGTAGTGTTATCTTTTCATTGCTCCGGTAATCACATTAAGGAGCACAATTAACAGTTTGCTGTAGGTTTCTTGGAGCACAGTTTCTGTAGTCACTACTCGGGTTGTACATCAGGGATGGAAATGAGCGTGCTGAGATGGTTGTGGTAGAGACAGCAACTCCCTTTCCACTCCACTGCAGGTCACCATTGTGGTCTGCTTGCTTGTACACCTTTGAGCATCCATGCATGCAGCTTTTGAGCTGAAATGCTTGTGTGTGATGTGTACTGCTCCACACTACCTGTGGAAGGATGCCTAAATAAACCACGCTGCAGTTTGCACTGGGGGGAGGTGATGCTCACAGGCTGTGAGCCAAGAGTTTGACTCACACCCATTATTATATGTGTGCCAGTGCCTCTTTATAGGACATATCTGTGTAATATCATACTGTTGTTGGAAGCAGTTTTTCTAAAGTGATACACAGACAGTATAATGACAGTAATTGTGAGACAGAGCCAAAACATAGATGCTTTCTATAAAGGAATGTAGCACAAGAGGTGGAATATGACTTTTACAGGGGTCTTTCCCTGTTTTAGTACAGCTGGTTTTACAAAGGGGTGTTTGACAGGTTCTTTAAAGAGAGTCTGCGTGCAATTTATTCAGCTGTCTTCTCTGTTTAGCTTGAAAAATCTTTGGGGAAAAGTCTCCCTGACTGTGTGTTTGTACAGTGCCTCATGCGATGGGCCTTGCTTGCTGATGACAGCTAATATCAGATAAATCGTAGCCTCAGGTATTAGGAAAAATTTCTTCCCCAAAAGGGTTGTCAAGCACTGGGACAGGCTGCCCAGGGAAGTGGTGGAGTCACCATCCCAGGAGGTATTTAAAAGATGTGTAGGTGTGGCACTTGGGGATACGGTTATTGGTGGACTTAGCAATGCAGGATCTTAGGTATCTTTTCCAACCTAAATGATCCTGGAATTCTGTGATCAGTAGTTAACCTGGTGCTTTGGTTTAATAAAACCAGAGTGAATTGGGTTGCTTGAGGGGATCTTGCAGGAGACTGGATGGGGAAAAAAGATGGAGTACGGGAGCTATCTGTGAACTGTTGCTCTCTTGATCTTCAGTAACTGAACAAAGTGTGAAGCAAAAATGCCCAGGGAGAATTATTTGAATCAGTGGTAAGCATTGTTGCCAAAACACAAGGGGAAACTCAGATGCCTTTAATCTGCCTTTCCAGCTGCCAGTCCTGCCTGTGACACCAATGATATTATGAACGAGATCTGGGTGTATGTGGACTAGCGATGCTGAAATGTCTCAGTCTGTACAGTTTCGGATTACAGCCTCTGGCTGACACTTCATTTGGGACACCTCAGTCAGAGGTGTGGTTGCTCTCAATTCTCTTCATCATTGGTGGGAAGAAAGCTGCTTCCAGAGGGAAGGCCGAGATGGCTGCAGTCTTGGTTGGAGTTGTCTCTCCTTTGGTGCCAGCAGGACCACCTCTGAGTGCAGTTAATTGGTGCCAGTGCCCACAGCCAGGTCTGAACCAGCTCCCTCTGTGCCCACAACTAACAAAGTCCTGGGCTTTGAGGAGAGCAGGTGGTGCTTTGTTTTCAGAAACCTCTTTTGGAACTCAAAAGCCTGGTAAAAAAAATGAAGCTGGTACATCCTCATAAAGCTAAGGAAGACATTTTTCCCAATTATATTTTAGCACTCCTGAGCAGAAATGATGCTCCCATGTTAAAATCACCCTCTACACTAAGAGGGCCTTGGCTTTAAAGGTTGAGAGGTGTTTAAAGTAAATTGGAAGAACTGTGGGAGTTAAACTTGCTGGGAACTTTGGTGCATTGACAGATAAATCTCAAGAAAATACTAGAAGAATTGTCTCTAACAAATGCTACCAAAGCTCAGGTCTTGGAGAGTTCCAGCTTTTGCACCTACCCAAAGCTGCAGGCTGTGTCCAGGCCTGAGCTGAGACACATCAGACAACTCCGGGGGTAATTATCGTGGGCTTGGTGGAAAGGCTGATTAGTTTCTTGGTGATACAGGATACCTGGAGGGTGTGAGATAGATCTTTATCAGGATGAGGATGTGGCAGCTTTTAGAGTCTTTCTAAGTTAGTTGGTATTGTGAAAAAGCTCATCTTATTTCAGTGTACAATTTACACAAAGCGTTGGGATTTTGTGGTTTAAAAGAAAAACGAAAGGAAGGCACAACCCATAAGTTCTGCATGTGAGAACAAATGTAAGCCAGCTGCAACACCCTTTTCTTGAATCTTCATCTTGTAAATTGGATTGGAAAGATGTAGGCAGGTATGGGACCATGAGGTAGCACTCCTTAGCCCTGCTTTGGACCACAGCTGTGCTGAGCGTTTGTGTAGTTTCGCCACACTGGGGTTAATTTCAAGATGAGAAAGAATTTTGATATCCCTAACGGAAGCTGAAACACTAACATCCCAATCCTCAGGTCTAGGGGTGATACAGCTTTGTGAAAAGATGAGAGCAATCTCTTGGTAAAGAAACGGATGATAAGAAAACAGCAACAATCCAATTCTATATAGGTTGTCTCCTTTTCTCTTGAAATACAATATCAAGAAAATGAAACTTGGAAAAAAAAAGAAAGAAAGAAAAACCTTTTCCGAAACCTTAAATATAAATCCTTTATTGTAATATAAATCTTTATCCTTTCAATGCTTGATTGTATGTCTTCCCTTTTCATTGGGGTGTATTTGCCTCTCAGGCTGATTGATGTCTGTCTTCTATTTGCCCTGTGTTCTTAGTGCTCTCGTCGTAATTCTTCTGTCCATCTTTCCATTGTTCTGTTTAGAAAAAGCACATTCTTAAAGTGCTTTAAAAAAGATGGGATATAATCATACCGCGCACCTTTTATAGGTGTGTGTGTATATGTATTTTTTTTTTCCTATATGCATTTAGACTGCTGTGGAGTGGTGGGGGTTTTTACCAAATAAGATCCCAAAGTATGTACTCGAGGTTTAAAATTCATGGGGTGCTTTTTCACTTCTTCAGAACCGTAACTTCAAAGAGGTGAGCGTCGCAGTGCAGTTTGTGCTGAAGACTAATGCAGCGCTTTACATCTGAAGTGGGCTGCACTGTATGTTGTGTGAAAAACTTGGCTGGCAAATTTTGTATTCAAGAAATCTATTTAATTTGCTTTTCTTTAGCCAATTGAGCTCTACTTTAAATGGAATTCAGCAGCGCTGCCTGTGTGCACACCAGCAGTTCAGCCCCATCACTAATTAAAGTTAAAACTCAAATACATAATTTCCATAATTCTAAAATACTAATTTTTTTGTTGCAAATTACTGATATCTTCAATTCTTACATTTTTTTAACTGACTCCTTCAAACTCTCTCTCCCTTCAGGTAACCTTTTCGACACCACAACAGACCATCTGATAGATGCAAACCCAGATTTTTCAGTTTGAATTTCACATCCTGCATCAGTGTTTTTAGCGGATAGAAACATCCTCTCCTTTGAGTAATGTTCCTGCAAGCTCAGCGCGAGAACTTCAGTGTACCACAAGACATGGGCATCCAGACGGTTTTTCTTACAAGTCTATTTTTTTTCCATGCGTTTTCCATGTAACCTCAAGTAATGAAACCGCCAGATCGCTTCACTGTTCTTCATCTTAATTAAAGATGATTTCCCTCCGCATCCAATGCGTTACTGAATTAGCGGGGTATCCACTCTGAGGTCATTCTCTTGCCTATGTTTCTCCTCTGTGATTGTATTTTTCCACATAATTGTATGCTCGCCAGCAGTGTTTCGTCTTAAACCACGCAGAAGTTGTGACACTTCCCGTCCCCAGGGACCAGGGTGGCCTCTCTCTCCACCGTGAACCCTGAGGGCTTGATGAGCATCTGACTTGGTGAAGCTCTTTGCTTCTGCAGACCCACTTTTCCTTTCCTGGTGGCAGCAGTACCAATGACTGGTCACACAAAGCTCTGATTAAAAAGTCCTCACTGGGTTTAGGAGGAAATAAAGCAGGATCTCTCCCAGCAGTGCCTGAGTTCCTAGTTATAGCAAGGAGAAGCCATCCCTCAAACAATTTCTCCTACGTGGTTCTAGTGGGATGGCTCTTGAGCATCTTTGTAGTGCAGATTGCTGGAGGTGGTCATTTTCCTATCACTGTTGCCCCCAGCTTGCTCTACCACCTCAATCTCAAAATGCATTAATTTTCTGTTTTCCGAGAAGAGGGTCTGCTCACTGTGATTTTTCAACCACTGTCCTTGGCAACAATACTCACCTATTTAAAAAAACCAAGTCACCTTTCAACTGGCACTGTGTTGATATCTCAGCAGTTAAGACAAGTGAATCAATCGATCAAGAAATTGCACTACCCTCTTAGGCACTGAAAGGGTCGGTCCTTTCGGGTCAGGGCTAAGGTAAAACCATGTGCGGCCCTCCCTGCAAACCTTCACTTCTGCACCTTTCATCAGCACTAAATTCACTTTAAAAATATTGCGAAGAAATCTGGAAGGTCTTACCTGCAACACCTATTGATCACCAGGCAGTTTGAGCATGTTTCCTGCAATTCGAGGGAGAGCTTGCTAGAGCCTTTGCCACTGTGTTTCGTTTCCCTGTGTGTATCTTATCTTAGGTACTTTTTTTTTTTGGAAACTATTTGGCCTTTGAGTGTCTCAACAGAAGTGCTATTACAGAGTGGGATGGTTTTCAAAATATTCAACCTTTTTTTTAAAAATCCTAAAGCCTGTTTCTCAGGTGTCATGGAATATCCACAAATAACACTGAAGCCAACATGAATGGTTTGTTCTCTTGGCACCTGAGAAACCAGGCTCCCAGCTTTTCCCCGCCCACCTTCCATGGACTTTTAGGAATGACCATATTCTCTCTGAAACTGTGGAATAGATTGAATGTGCACTGCAAACCTTAAATTTTGAGTCTTTCCTTCCTTCATGGCTTGGAGTTGCCTGCATTGGGCAGGGGGCACCAGTCCATCGTGTTGTAACCCTTCAGCAATGAAATTAGCGTTTTGTAAATTTGGAAGATTGCATTTGTGTTTACTTACTGTGACTACTGTTCAGAATTTCTTCAGAAATCTTTTTATAGGGTTTATTAGAGAAAAGAAAAAAAAATCATTCCATATTTAGGTAAAAATGTCTCAATCTTCTGTATATATGTTTTATTAATATGTAAATATTTAGATATTTTTAAATTACTATGTTCTTAATAAAGCGACAAGGGACTAGTTGTGAAATGGTGTATAACATTGTGTTGTGTTACCGATCTCTGGGAAATCCTCTTTGTCAGTTCAGAAAGGAAAACCTACAATAAATAACTTTAATTGCATGGGCGTTCCTGTGTTCTGTGCTGGATTCCCATATTTTAGAGGAAATACCTTGCCACCAGTGGACTACACATAGGAAAACCCTGAAAGTTACCACCACAATACTATTTTTCCAGCTGGCTCAGCCAGAAACCACACTGCCTTGCCAATCACAACAACATCTATATCCAATCGTGTAATAACTCTTGAGTATTAAGTACTGATATGCTTGAAGTCTAATTTTAATTGAATTAGGTGCCTTTATAATCTGCACTTAAAAGGTTAAGCTCTGCTTCTATGGAAACAACACACAGGAAGGACAAACCAATATTCATAGGTTGGAGTAGCTGCGAAGATATATGCTTGGTAATTCATTATCACACCCTCATCAAATGTTTAGCCTTAGAAAATACTTCCTGCAAAAACATGCTCCTGGTAATCTTCCATCAATTCCAAGGAGCCAATGAAGTGAAGTGAAGCAACGGCTCACCACACCTTTTTGGCTTTATACAAGGAGCACTATGGAGACTCTGCTGGTAAAAAGGCCCGAGAGCTTCCTTCACATTTCAGTGGCTGCCCAGATCGGCTGAAGCCTGGTGCACATCCTGCATCCGTGTGGTGTGGCAGGAGCCAGTGCAGGCCCTCCCCTCTGGGGGTGCTGACAGAGCATCTCGGTCACAGATCACAGAGAGGCTTAGGTTAGAAGGGACCTTTAAAGTTCCNGAGACTCTGCTGGTAAAAAGGCCCAACGAGAGCTTCCTTCACATTTCAGTGGCTGCCCAGATCGGCTGAAGCCTGGTGCACATCCTGCATCCGTGTGGTGTGGCAGGAGCCAGTGCAAGCCCTCCCCTCTGGGGGTGCTGACAGAGCATCTCGGTCACAGATCACAGAGAGGCTTAGGTTAGAAGGGATCTTTAAAGTTCCAACCCCGGCCATGGGCAGGGACATCTCGCACAAGATGAGGTTGGCCAAAATCCTATCCAAATGGGTCTTGAACACTTCCAGGGATGGAGCATCCACAGCTTCTCTGAGCAACCTGTTACAGAACCTCACCAATGTCATTGTAAAATTGTTTTTCTTAATATCTAATGTAAAGCTACCCTCTTTTAGTTTAAAACTGTTGCTCCTTGTCCTGTACCTACAGGCTGTACTAAAAAGTCCCTCTCTATCTTTCTTACAAGCCCCCTTTACGTACTGAAACGCCACTCTGAGGTCTCCTTTTCTCTGGGCTCTCTCAGCTGCTCCTCAGACTTGTGCTCCAGACCCTTTCCCAGCTCTGTTGCCCTTCTCTGGACACGCTCCAGCACCTCAATGTCTTTGTTGTAGTGGGGAGCTCAAAAGTGTCCCCAGGATTCAAGGTATGGCCTCACCAGTTCAGGGGATAATCGCTGTCTTGGTCCTGCTGGTCACAGTATTGCTGATACAGGCCACGATGTTAAAGCGTGGCTTTGTTTGGCTTGTTTTTTAAAACTGGGAGCAGGTTAATGCACTGTTGCTTGTAACATTTAAGTGGAGCACCTTAAATTGTATTTAAAGTACAATTATGAGCGAGAAATGTTCCTGTGTGCTGTGATCTGCACAGCACTAAATCCCATCTGTGCTGCAGAGCCACCAGCACGTGCTGCTGCCAGGCTGCGGGCTCACCTGTTGAAACAGCTTTGGGATGGAGCAAGTGACACTGCCAGCACCCACACCTGAGCTCCAGCCTGCTCCTGCTTCCTTCCTCGCCCGTTTGGCCAGTGCACCCCTCTGTCCTGTGAACAGGACCCTGGAGATTAATACTTTGGGTGAAAAAAATCCTTCTGAAGCTGAAGAGGAAAAAGGATATCCTCCTGGTAACATGAAAGGAAACTGGAGCCTGGGCTTTATAAAAAATGCATTAATTGCGAGACAA
Organism: Callaeas wilsoni; assembly: GCA_013398955.1. NCBI lineage: Eukaryota > Metazoa > Chordata > Aves > Passeriformes > Callaeidae > Callaeas > Callaeas wilsoni. The sequence continues at coordinate 13,250 of VWPU01014192.1, read as the reverse complement.
GAAGAAAGTCATCTCAAGTGCCTGTGACATGTTGGTTTAGAAACGGCTGGCTGAGTCTTTCGGGGGAAACGCACTCTGTCACATCAGAGTGGTTTGGGATGGGTGGTCCTGATGCAGCCACCCCTCCTCTAGAGAAACCTTCTCCCCAAAAAGCCTACCCTCTGCTGAGGCCTCGCTGGGAAGCGCATTTCTCCTTTGCTGGGGAAGGGAGGGGGCAGGGTCCTAGGAAAAAACCCATGGGGCCACATCCTCCTAGAGAAACAGATGCAGCCAGCATTTTGCAAGACTTTTCAAAAATAAACCCCTTGTGCATGTTCTCCCCCAAATCTAAAGCAGCAAAATGCCTTGTAGGAGGTGCTGAAATAACTCTTGTCCCTCTACTGGCTCTCCCACTGCTTCAGCATCCCCACAGCTGGGCTGGGGCGAGCACCTTCACCCCTTCCTGCCACACTGTCATCACAGAGAGGCACAAGAGGGGTTTGTACAAGTAGGTCAGGTATGATTTCTCATCCGCCGACTGCTAATAAAAGCCACCGACGTGAAACCTATAACATTATGTGTATAAATAATTTAGCTCTGGTGTGTAAACATCAATTCTGAGTATTAAAAAAACTGAAATAATTCCATCAGCTTTTTCTCCACCCTCCATGCATATGTTGTTATGCCCAGCTGATAACTAGGGCAGAAAATAGCTAATAGTGGGGGAATTTGGAAATGGGAGGGATGTACCCATTGTGTTTCAGCACTGGCTCCTTCCTCCATCCAGATCCTCAGAGGTGTAGAGGAATCCAACACAACTTCATGTTACAATGTTCGCAGCGCCACAGTTGCCCCTGAAACTACCAATTAGGTGGGGTGAAGAGCTTCATCCACCTCTGCCCAGCAAGAGCCACTACAGATGGGAGTGCCATGGTGGCCCATGGCTCCTGCTGGCCACAGGGCCAGCTTGGGGTGGCAACCATCACCATGGCCAAGGATGTCCCCTGGCCATGTTCATCACCAGCACACCCAGGAGAAATGTCATTTTCAGATGATGCCTGGACAGGTTGGGGTGGATGGAAAAGGCCAACCCACATAGTTCTGCCATCCACTGACCCTTAAGGGGCCTGGAGGACCTTTCCTGCCCCAGGATGGTTCAGCAAATCATATGGACTGCATGTGCACTCCAGCAGAGGAAATCAGTCCAGGCGACTTTAAAAAAACCTTACTGGCAGCAATGCTCCCACACCACAGGATCCCTGCTCTGCTTTTGCCCCATGCCCAGCACTGCCCTGGAGACATCAGGTGAAAGGGGTTTGGGCTGGAGAGGGATGAGGGGGACATTTGTGTGTCAGGACAGTGTGAGCCTGTGCCAGCTCCCCAACGAGTCACCGGGAAGTTACCAGGGGTGGATCCAGACTGGAACCAGCATGTGGCTACTGCCATTACCACGGCTTAGAGAAAGCAAAGATTAATGTAATCATTTAATCCCGAGAGATTTCAGGATTCACCAACTGTATCTCATGTCTCCATTCATCACAGCACAGGGGATGTGTGTAAACTGCTCTGCTCTTAGCTGGACCTCTGCTCCCTCCTCATTTCCCTTTTCTGAGCTCCTGCATGGGCACTCAGAGCCCAGCTCTCCCCGCTGCCACATCCCTGCCCCCTGACACAGCTGTGGAGGGTCCTGCCCACAGCATCCCACCCACTTTTTGGCTGGTGAGAATGGTGCCATTATCCACTCTTTGGTTTCTTGACTTTTTCCTGGTGATGGCTCCATCCTCAAAATTGACAGACCTCCACCTCCTTGGCCTGATGCTGGCAGCACCAGTGGGGTATCCGCTTCCTGCATCTCCATCTGCCCTACATGTACTGCCCTGATGCTGTAAGGAGAGCCAAGACTGGGCTGAACACACTGCAGGGAATGGCGTTTGCCTCAGAGTTAGAAGCAACCTTTCCCTAAATAAAATTTGTCCAAACACCACAGTCTGGCGGGACAACAGAACAGCATCAGTGATACCTGATGACTCGCCGTGGATTTGTCATTTCTGTCCCTCTGGTCCAGGGTACCACTTGTGATCTGACACCAGGCAGTCCCATCCTGCTTGAGGGTCCTGCTGCCTTCACTCCTTCCCCCGGGGCTAAAACACAGACAGAGGCCCCTGAGCAGCCCATGGGTACGCTGAGCACGCAGGTGCTGCTGCAGCCCCCAAAGAATGGCAGTGAGTGTGCTGCATCCCACAGAGATGGAGTGCTGCTCCAAGACCTCCACCTCCTGGATCCTCTGCTCATCAGAGCATCATGTTCCCAGCTTTATCACCTGGACAGCGTAGAGTGCCAAACCCCAGTGCATTACCATAGATTTTACATTTAACATTCATTACAAATGAGTTCCCACATGGCTCCTTTGCTGCCTTTCACTGAGCATGATGCATCATCCCCTCTCTCTCATTTAAAGTCCCTTTGTGGGGGGCCTTGGAGCAGTGGAGATTCCTGCCTCATGCAGGCCCCCAGCACCCATCCCAGTGGGATAGTGTCGCGAGGGATTGCCTTGACCCAGACACCAGACCTTGCACTTGGCCTTGTTGAACCTCATGAAGTTCACATGGACCCACTCCTCAAGCCTGTGCAAGTCCCTCTGGATGGCATCCCTTCCCTCCGGCACATCAGCGGCACCACTCAGCCTGGTGTCATCTGCAAAACTGCTGAGGGTGCTCCAGAAACCACTGTCTGTGTTGCTGATAATGATATTAAATAATTTTGGTGCAAGTCCTTAAGAACACCACTCCTTACTGGTTTCCATGTGGATGTGAAATGTTTGACTGAACTCTTTGGACAGGGCCATCCAGCCAATTCCTTATCCACCTAACAGCTCTGCATCAAACTCATATCTCTCCATCTAGAGGCCAAAGTGATGCGGAATGACCATATCAAAAGCCTTACAGAAGCCCTGAACCCCACTGCTGTGGCTTGTAGGTCATACAGGATCCAACACCATTTGAAGAGCAGTCAGGTGGCAGCCTGCCTCGCCCAGATTTTATCCCTGTCACAGAGTCAGAGACATTCCCATCCATTGAAACACCTCTGTGCTGGGTCTAGGGGTGCTGAGGGCCTCCTCTCCTGACCTGACAAATTAGGTGCTGTAGATGCACACAGGATGCTGGCACAGCAATGCCCCCGAGAGGCTCTGACCCAGCACAACCCAACCTTGGCACGCAGAGCCGGGGCTCCGAGGCTCCGTTTCCAGGCATGCAAAACCCCCTCTGCTTCACACTGCAAGTTTTGGTCCTTGAAACCGTGAGGCAGAACACTGCTGGGCCGACCTTGAACGGCTCTCCCATCTTCTCCGTGCTCCTCCGAGGGGGGGAGGTGAACCCACCCACCCCACGCACGAACCGCTTTGTTGTGGTCGGCCACAGGCCCCTGTGCGAGTGCCAAGGTTAATGCACAGCACTGGTGCCCTCCCAGAGAGGGTTCGCTGCCGAACCCCAGCTCTCTTCCTCCAGAAACAAATTGCTCTTCAACTATTGCCATCTTGTGGCGTCTGTGACCCGTTACTTGTTCCTTTTATCTGCTAATGGTGTTGGTGAGAATCAGCAGTGTACACAGGCAATTTTAAAATGAAATGTAAATGAATCAGAAATGCCTACGGAGGAGCCATTAGCATAAATCCAATCAAAGGGCTTTGTTTAACTTGTTAAAAATGACTAAATATTTAGTGAGTGTGGGTGGGTGAGGTGATTCTTGCTCACACTCTGAAGTTTTAGAAGCAAAACTAATGCTGATATCTTAAATGGCTGAACTTATGAGCAATTTTCTACCCCAAACTGTGCCTCCTCAGTCTATAACTCCCTGGAATATCATCCCCTGTTCAAGATCACCTCTAAAATATTATCACAGACTATTCTGAGTTGGAAGAGACCCACAAGGATTATCAAGTCCAGCTCCTGGCCCTGCACAGGACACCCCAAGAGTCACACCATGTGCCTGAGAGCATTGTCCAAACACTTCCTGAACTCTGTCAGGCTTGGTGCTGCGACCACTTCCCTGAGGAGCCTGGTCCAGTGCCCAACCACCCTCTGGGTGAAGAACCTTTTCCTGATATCCAACCTAAACCTCCCCTTACACAACTTCAGGCCATTCCCTTGGGTGCTGTCACTGGTCACCACAGAGAAGAGTTCAGTGCCTGCCCCTCCTCTTCCCCTCATGAGGATGTTGAAGAGCACAAGGAGGTCTCCCCTCAGTCTCATCTTCTCCAGGCTGAACAAGCCAAGTGACCTCAGCCACTCCTCACACAGCTTTCCCCTCCAGACCCTTCACCATCCTTGAGGCCCTCCTTTGCACACTCTCCAACAGCTTAATATCTTTCTCATATTGTGGTGCCCAAAACTGCACACAGTATTTGCTTCTAGGAGTGGTCGACTCACTCAAAGAGATATCTGGACTCTTGTGAGCACTGCAGGCATCTCTGGCAGTGGGAATTCCCTTGGAGCAAACCCTGCCCGTCCCAGTCATGCCAGTGGTGCCATCTGGCTGGGGATGCTGAGGGTGCAATGCAAGATGGCACCACCAGCAGTGCAGGACCACCACGACCACCTGTGCTGTGCACCACAAAGATCATCTTGGGGATGGCCGACTCGATAGAAGGGAGATACTTTTTACAATGAAAGTGATGAAACACTAGAAGAGGTTGCCCAGAGAGGTGATACATGCCCCATCCTTGGAAACATTCACGGTCAGGTTTGTTGGGGCTCTGAACAACCTGATTTAGTTGAAGATGTCCCTGTTCATGGCAGGGAGGTTGGAACCAGGTGACCTCTAAAGGCTCCTCCCAACCCAAACCATTCTGTGATTCTATGAACACGAGACATTCCAGTGCCTATAGATTTTGTCCAAACTGGTAAGAATGGGAAGGGTTCACTGCTTTGTCCCATGTTACCCCCTGAGTATCAGGAGGTGCACATGAAGCTGATGTTTGGTGGCAGTTTCAGTGGCACAAGCAGACCTGCCACAGCTCCCTGTGTTCCTCTCTGCAGTCCACCCATCCTGCCTCCACTCCTCACGCTCCCACATTCACAGCAGCTTTTGCAGAGCCACCTTCATCAAACCAACCCCAAAGTAAAGAGGAGAAACTCCATTTTCTGGAGCCCACATCTATTCCCTGACCCATCAGTTACACCCTAGATATATGGATAGTGCTAAGGATATTGGTCATAGCAAGGTGTAGCTCTGCAGCTTGGATTAAATCAAACACTGAGTTAAAACCGATGCTCAGACTTGGCTCTGCTGTGACTCCTTGGGCTCCACAGGCATCACTCAAGCTGGCAGCAGACGAGGCTTGGGGCAATGCTTTGCATTTGGGAAGAGCAGCTATTTCCTGCTGCTTTGCTCTCTGCAATGGAGTTGCATGGCGCGGGTGTTAATTGCCTCTCTGGAAATCAAAGCAGCCGGCACGGGGGCTGTCTGCTGGTCTTTGCTTCCCCCGGGCGCTGCCCATCAGCCGGCTTTGCCTTCCCGTCTGCACAGGGAAATGCCTCGCCCGAAGGGATGTCTGTCCCCAGGGACCCCAGGCCGCTCAGAGCATTTGCCCCTTTCCACAGCCTTACCCCGCTGTCCAAGCGTGAGGTCCTGCAAAGGCAGATGCTGCTGGGGAGAGTTTACTTAATGCCAATGCTGGGCACAAATCCTGGGAAAACACACTCAAAACTGGCTGCAGGGAGCGGAGGAGGAGCAGCGGGATGCAGAGAATGGGAAAGAAATCGAGAAATAGGAAGACTTAATGTGTGGCCGTTGCTCTCCCTGTGTGATTTTGTGGCTTTTACTTTTAAATGCTGGGAAAAGGCCCTTTAGGAGAACGTAGAGCACCACGTTACAGCACTTCCCACTACTGCCAGGTGCATCTGCTGAGTGCAGGGCTGCCTTTGGGGGTACAGATATATGGGAAGCCCTGATACCCTCTTCCATTCACCCCCACATCCCAGCCAGTCCCACGAGAGGGGTCTCACCTCCTGGCAGCTCCAAGGATCCATCACTCCATTGAAACAGCCTTTGCATCTCTTGGTGCATGTAAATCAGGGGCTTTCCAGGAGTTTCTTGAGGGAGCCACTGCCTGTGGGCTCAGCAATCTTCACTCGCCCTGCTAGCTAGGCTGGGAGCAGGAGAGATGTTTCTGTGCCTCCTCTGCTGTGAGACTGTTATGGCAACACACTCACATCCAACCCCTCAAGGAAATCAAACCACCCAGCCCCTGCTTCAGGGCTTGGGTTTGGCTTATTTTTCCTTTTCCAATGGGGAAAACACACCATTGCACAGTGGTTATCCCTAAGGAGATGAGAGGTGGCATTGGGCACACCTGGTCTCTTCCAGGGCACCTCACCTGCAGCCCTGAGAGTGCTTTGCTGATGTTACACCTGTTTCCCGTATAAACCACTTTTCCCCATTTGCTCAAGTTTTAAGTGCCTGGTTAGCACAATTCCGGGTGGGATTCGGCTCTGTTTCGACAGACAACAATTCAGGTGTGTTTAGTGGAGCCTAATTACATACTCATCTAATGGATACTCCTGGGACAGAAGAAGAAGGGGCAGGGACAGACTTGGAGGGCTGGCTGCATGTCACCCTAGGGAGGGAAAAGGGAAGATGGAAGAAGCAGCATCCCTCACTCCCACACCTCTGGTTTCCAGCAGGCAGAGCCAGCAGGTTTGCCGAGGTCATTTTACTCCTTGCAACAGCCACCTGTTTTCCCTGGGAGCTGTTTGTTTCTCTGCTTGTGCATCCAACCAGCCTTAGTTCAGCATCAGTAAGTGCCTGGCATCTCAAAAAGCTGTGGATGCCCCATCCCTGGAAGTGTTCAAGGCCAGGTTGGCTTCGAGCAACCCAACAGATCAAAAGCCATCCCTGTCCATGGCAGAGGGTTTGGACTAGATGAACTTTAAAGGTCCCTTCCAACTCAAACCAGTCTGTGATTCTACAATTCTATGGTTTAAACAGCACATTTGCCCTGCTGTGCTTTGGCAGCAGGACATTTCCCCCGTGGATCCACCTGAATTTCCACCCATCAGTACCAACCCCCCCCCAATACTGCATAGGGCTGGCAGCAGTGGAAAGCAGGAAAATCCTGGATGGAGAATTAAGATAGACGATTCCTTGCCAGAGAAATTATCTGAAGCAGGTGGTTCCAGCTCGGAGGAACTCAATTTATATTCCCAAATGACATGCTGGGAGCTGCTCACAGCTCCATCAACAAGCACAGCACAGGCAAGGCAGATGTTTTGGCAAGTGCCAGCAGCTGGAATAGGATCGCTGGCTCAGCTTGGCTGCACCCATCGCTCCAGACAGTAATTTGGGAAGTCAGTGTTCAAGGCTCATCCCAAGAGAGCCCGTGTTGGGTGGCTGCACGTCTGGCTGGCGGGATCACACAGCTCGTTCTGAAACAAAGAGAGGTAGCAGAGTGTAGAGCTGAGCAGAAGGAGACACTCCGGGATTATTTATAGGCTCCAGCCTTGGGAAAAATCTTGGCACAGAAAAGCAGAGGCTGTGCTTGAGGCCAGAGTCCATGGTGGTGGTGATGGGGTTGTGCCCCTGCCATCCACGTTGCAGCAGCAGCTCTGCCCAGGGCACGTCCCTGCCAAAGGAAGTGGCAAATGTTTGGAGACGCCCAGGCTCAGTGTGGTGGGATGTGGCTTAGGGACACAAAGCCCTACAAAGGGAGAAGGACACAAGGAGCATTCTAGTGGGCAATGCAAGGCACGAGGCTTGTCCACCAAAGCAGACATTGTCGGCACAGCTGAGCTTCCAGGTCTGGACAGGGAAGGAGGTGGCTCCCACATAGGCTGGGCAGTGGCACTGAGGAGAGTGTGGCAGAGGCTGCTGCATCACCAAGCCCCATGTGATTGTTTTATTTTCCTTGTGGTGGCCATGAACAAAGAGCAGCTGTGCCGTGCCTGCTGCCCCAGACTGGCAGAAGAAACAGGATCGATGAAATGTTCCCCAGGTGTGACACAGTGAGGATGTGACAGGCCAAGAGAGCAAAGGCATGGTGGGAATACCAAATCCAATGCAGTTTTGGAGAGATGTGGGTAAATCTAAGAGAGGTTCGGCAGAAGCCACCCCTAACTGCAAGAGGCCATGGGAGAGCACACAGGCACATCTCAGACACAAAATGTCACTTCCTCAAACTGCCCACAAGGCTTCCCAGAGCCAGGCACGCTTCCACCTGAGGTACAACTCAGCCTGCCCGCCCTGGGGAGAGCCCTCACCAGCGCAGCCCAGGGCTGGTGGCTGCTTGTACAAGCCATGTAGATGCCTGGGCAAAAGACCAAGCAGAAACTGGGAAGTGGACTTTCCCTTGGGGCTTTTGGGGTGGCCAAGTGCAGGAGCAAAGTATGAAATGCTGCAAAAGGGACGAAGAAAAGACAGATGTTACGAGGGTGCCTCTTCATAGGAAGGGTTAGAGCAGTTTTATAGCACAGTGGTGTTTAACTGCTGGTGCAAGAGCAGCCAGTGGCCCCTCGCTGGGCACACAGCAAGGGAACAAGCACCCTGACCCCAGCAGCAGCTGTGTACACACCACACTCCCCATCTCACACCAGCAACTGATGGAAAATGGGGTTCAGGTGAGTCTACTCAGACACCATTGATAGGAAACATCACCCTGTTTGACTGGTACATGGTGGAGGCTGGCAAGGGACTGGTTCTGGAGCATCACCCAGGAGCAGAACCCCAGGACCCCTGCCCATGGGTGCTCCCTCCACAGCGGATGCTCACCTGGTTGCAGGGGATAAATACAGCCTGCAAAAACACAGAGGAAACTGCACTTCCTTCAACTGCTGTAAACCATGATGGGAATGTTTAAAAGAAGCTGCCAGGCAGGTATGATTTACTTGGCTTTTGATAAAATCTCACGTCAGAGAGTATTAAAGCACCTTATCAAAGGTTAAAGGGGCAAAGTCCCCATTTGGCAACAGAAAACAAAGCCAGAGAACATCTGCTCCTCAAAGCAAAAATGAGCAAACACCAAGGCACAGCAGAGGTCACTACTGGCATCATTACTATTTAATACCACTTGTATATTAATGAGAGGCAGGAAAAAGACAAAAAACAAGGCAAAGAAAGCCAACAATAGCCCAAACTTGCTTTGCTTTGTCAAAATAGAGAGAGGTGGGGAAAAAGCCACGCTATGAGATGTGCTTTACATGAGAAATTAAATTATCACACTAAAGTTTGCCAGTGGAAGTAGTTTCAGCACATTAAAGCTTGTATTCTGCCCAAGTGGGGCTGAACCAGCTGGTCCCATTTTACCAGCCACTTCATTGTGAATTCTGAAATGAGGAAAAAAAAAAAGACAAACACTTTCGCTGTCATTTCTTACCCTGGTTTTAATCAGCCAGTATTTCCTCGTGCTCTTGTGATGCTACAGTTTCTTGGTTACAAACACTGCAGGGGAAGGCTGCATTGTTTTATTTAAAAAAAAAAAGTTTCTGCTGACATTTAAGAAACAGAACAGAGAGAGTTCAAACTCTGATCATTCTGTAAACACCAAAGATGCAGAACCAAGTCAGAAGCGTACATGGATCAGAAATATTGCTTAGATTTAACCCGGATGTGTACACAACAAAGCACTTTTGGCCAAAGAAATCTGAGCTGCTAATAATCCACACTCCAGGTCAGCCATGGAAAAAAAGACTGATGAAATGCAGGCCCTGCACCTGTAAAGGCTACAGACATCTGTCACGTCCTCAAGTCAGCACAGGAGGCAGCTGGCTTTGATGAGCGATCGGGCACAGCACAGAGGGCTCTACATTCTTTTCTTTCTCCTTTTTCCACTTCCTAAGGTGTCTGGAGCAGTCCTTTCTCATGGCATTGGATAAAATCACTCCAATCATGGAGTTTCTGCCAGAGATTTTGCACACAGATGACAAAAAAGCCTTTGGCAGGGAGGGAGGAAAGGAAATTTGATCCGTTTTTAACTCTAGAAAACCCCTATTTAACTCCAGGAAAATGTTCCATGAAGCTGGTGGTTCCAGCAGTGTGGGCCCTCCCCAAGGCTGCTGCATCCATCACTGCTCTTTCAGGGTTTTGCTTACGGCAAAGGACATTCGCCTGTGTGCACAGGATTCCCTTCCTGATCCACTTCCTCCAGCAGCTGTTCCAAGCACGGAGCCCCTGGAGAAGCACGGGGCACGTGTGTGCTGGGTGCTGCAACACACCTGAAGCTGCAGTGGAGAGGTGGCTCGCTGCTCCTCTTGGCTTGGTTTTCTTGGCAAAGCCACTTTTCTACCCCGTGCCTGCCCACACAAAGCCTCACCCCAGCACAGGCAGCAGGGGTCCACCGGGACACGTGCAGATCCACCCAAGGATGCTCCAGCACTGTTTGTGCCAAGAAATAGCTTTTAATTAATCAGGGCTTCAATTACGTGCAGTTCTCATCTCTATACCCTGGTCCTGGTTAGCTTCAGCTCTACAGTCACATCTGTACCAGTACTAATGAGCATGAATTTCCACGTATTCATGTTTTCTTTCAGCCATATTACCACCTGGAAATCTCAATTTATTTTTTTTTCCCTCTCTTAAGAAGTGTCTAGTCCTAACAGATGTGGGAGGGGGGGGAAAAAGAAGATAAAAACATGATCCAATTCCCTCTTCCCTCCAAAAAATATCAGAAAGGAAAAACACGTAAGTCAGGGCTCAAAATCAGCAACATTATCTCATGGTCTTCCTTATGTTTCATGTTTGTTTTTCTTTTAAATGAGGTGCTGTTTGTAGAGGCGATGGCTAAATGCTGGAGAAATGTTAGATCAGAGCATCTGATTTCCAGCTCTCGAGATACTTAAAGGGTTTTTTTCAGATTGAAATCATCTCTCAAGGAACACGCAGATGTGATACAAGGCCAGTGCTCAGCAAATCAGCTCAGATCGATGGCAATCAGAAGATTCCGAGATCTTCCACCTCCGCTCTGTCTGGGAGGAGGGAGAGACACCAAAGGGTTCAAATTCCAGGTCAGGACTGCAGATGCCACATCCTCGATTCATCTCTGCTGTCAAAACCATCAGCCAAATGCCCCACAGCTGCTCACAGAGGAACAGCTTCTGTGTGTCGAGCTTGAAATGCTTTCGGAGAGCAACACAGAGGAGCCTGAAAATCAATTAATAATACAAATATTAGTGACTTCCTAAATGTGCTCAGTGCCGGGAGCTCCCATGCACCTCTGGTCCTCTGCACCACAGTCCAACATTCACCGGGAGATAAAAAGAGTAATTAAAATCAGGCAAGAAAAGCAACACTAATTTTTTCTCTTTCTGCTTGTTTTTAGGCAGGACTTTTTCAAAGCCAGTTGCACGAAAAGTAATCTTTGAATTAACAGGCAATTACTTAATTAGGTACTTAGCTGCAAATTACATGAAGCAAAGTGCCTGTTTTATCTATTTGGAAATGTAAACTGGGCCCTGTGCTATCCCTAACACAGAAATTCTCTCCTTTCTGGAGAAAACTTGTCTCGCATGTAAAGCAAGAGACTCATCTGAATTCTGGCTTTAATCTTTTGGGAAAAGGGTCTTTAGAAGCACAAAAAGCACTTTCAGGGAGAAAATGAACTGAGAAGACACTAGACATCAGACATGTTAAAGACATGTTATATTCCAGTGATTTATATATTAAATGCAGAAGAAAAAATGGGATGCTTTGCCAATCAGTAGTGGAAAAGGGTTGACTTGAGCAAACAGTCTGTGACAATCCTGGCTGTTGGGTGCTAAAACACAGCACAGCTTCCTAGAGTTGTACTGAACCCATCACCACCTGCTGCAAAACAGGATTACATTTTTCCTGAAGCATGCTCAAAACCACATTCTGGGTAAAAAGTGTCGCTGGTTGTCACACCCAGCCACATTGCAGTGCTCCTGCTGTCGTACCTGCAGCCTTCCACACACTGACCAAACTCCTTGAAGATGACACCTGAGGAAATGACACCTCTGTCTCCCTGGGGCCACAGTCTTGGCTCTGCACTCAGAAAAATTCAATGTTGGCCAAATTTTGCCCATGGTCAGGTCCATTTGGCCCCCTCAGTTTCCTTCTTGCCCAGCATTTTGGCATGACGTCAATTAAATGTGACTTTTTGTCCAGTTTCTGCATTCAGCATTGGTGGAGGACCTGTCTCTGCAGGTGCCAGGTCTCCTCAGCTCTGGTCAAATTTCCCACTCGAATTGTTCCCAATCCCAAAGTTTTCATATTGATGGAGAAGGTGTCAGAGCAAGAAACTCTACAGGTGACTCATGCTTCTCAGGGGAAACATCAGCATTGGGGCAGAGGCGAGGAAGAATTTCTTCACATAAAGGATGAACAGACATTGGAACAGGTTCCCAAGGAGGTGATGGAGTCACCATCCCTAGAGGTGTTTAAGGAAAGCCTGGAAGTGGCACTCAGAACCATGGTCTGGTTGCCAAGGCGGTGCTTGGTTATAGGTTGGACTCAATGATCTCAGAGGTCTTTTCCAATCAATTTCTAATCGATTCTGTGATTAGGGGAAATGGCCTTAAACGGAGACAGGGGCGATTCAGATTGGACATTTTTAAAATATTTTCCACGTTAGGGTGGTCAGGCATTGGGACAGGTTGCCCAGGCAGGCGGTGGAGTCACCGTCCCTGGAGCTAAGTTTAAGGGGCGCTGGATCTGGCGCTGGTTGACAAGGTTTAGTATTTAAGGGGTTACAGTGGCAGCGCTGGGTTGGACTGGGTGATCTTAAAGGTCTCTTCCAACCTTAACGATTTTGTGATTGCGTGAAGGGACCAGACCCCACGCACACGCCGCGGCTGCCCACACGTGCTGAACTGCCGGGGTGGGGGGGCGGTGTCGCGACATGTCGCGCCGCAACGGTGCGCGCGCCCGCGCGGGAACGCGCGTGGGATGCGCTGTGAGGGGGAGCGGGAGGGGGCGGGAAGCGCGGAGCGGGGAGGCGGGAGGGAAAGGGAGGGAAAAGCAGGGAAAGGGAGGAAAAGGGGGGGTTTAACCCCCCCGTGCCCGGCGGCGGCGGCGGCATTTTCTATTCAGGCGGCGCTGAGGGAGCCCGTCGCGCCCGGTGCATTGTGGGACCGCGCTGGGAGTCCCGTTCGCGGGAGGAGGCGGAGGGCGAGGAGGCGGCGAGAGCCGGTGAGAGGGAGACCTGAGGGGGGAGGGGGGGGAGGGGGGGGGGGGGGGGGGGTAAGGAAGGCGGGGAGATTTAAAGGGGAATTCGCCTCCGCCGTTCCCGCCGGGTCGGGTGCGGGGGGCGGCGCGGCCGGGGC
>VWPU01014190.1:0-24245 GCA_013398955.1 Callaeas wilsoni | reverse complement strand
TCCCTCCCAAAACACAGGTAAATATTGGGACCTGCACCACAGACACTGGACACTCACAAACCTTCCTGCACTGAACAAGCAATCCTGGAACTCCCTTCTAAAACACAGGTAAATATTGGGACCTGCACCACAGACCACTCTGGAGTAAGCAGAATTTAGGGATAGGGAGAAAAACAGGGGTTTTCTTTCCAAGAGAAAAGACTGGCTGGAATTCCTGTTACCAGCACAAAATTTACAACTAGATGTAAATTAAGACGACTGAGAAATTGAGAAATTTAATTCAAATTCCCGTAATTAAATATGACTCTTAATCCTGGCATCAGTGCCAGCCCCTGCTCTGAAAGATGCTATTAAGGCTCCTAATTACCAAGAGCATTTCTGCAGTGCTGCCTCTCTCTGTGCAGGCTTAGAGCAGGTTTAACTCTCTTAATCCCAAACAAAGTCTCTTAGCACGTCTTCAGCAGTACAATTTCAAGCTCTGCCTGTCCCTCAGGACTCGCTGGCACTAATGAGCACTAAAACACAGCGAGCTCGGGCTCTGGGAGCTCCAAATGCTCCTCCTGGCATTTGTTCAGACACAGATAAGCAGGCGCCCGAAACTACAACGGGATTGTTTGCCAAGGGGTGAGGCTGGGAGTGGAAAAACACAACGCTGGAGTTGCTCTCCCTGCACACGGTGGTGCGAAGCACAGCTCGGCACAGGGCTCACGTCGTTTGTGACGCAGCAAAGCCACGGCACGCACCTGCACAGCCGCTCGGGACTCTGCCTTCCCTGCCTGCCACCCCTGGCCTTGCCCCAGCCCCTCTGCTCCCCCCCCGGGCTGTGCTCTGAGCGGCGGCTCCGGAAGCCGAGCCCGGATCGATTCCCGGGATACAGCCTGGCCGGGCCGCGGGAGCGGGCAGCGGCAGGCACAGCTCACGGGGGGTTTCACCCAGCGGGCACAGCTGAAGAGCTGCCCAGACACCCCAATATCCGAGCCCCACCCCTGCCTCTCGCCCTCCCCAACAGCCCCTGCAAGGAACAGCGGAGAATCTTCCCAGGAGCTGCCTGAGGCTCCCCCTCCCTGCTCAGCCTGACCTTGGGAGCGCAGACAAAGCTTTGGGGTGTGGCCTGAAGGGTGTGGAGCAGAGAAACCCATCCCAGAGAGAACTGAGGGGACTGCAAGGACGAGCCTCAAGAGCGCCCTGCACGGAGATAATTAATTTTTTATTATTTTAAATTAATGTAATTGATTAATTTAATTTTGCAGGGTGAGTGTTAGTGCTGACACTCATCCCAGCTGCACACACAGCAGCATTTAGGACACTGCCCAGGCTGGATAAACCTTACAGTGCCTTACACTCATTAGGGAACTCTGTGGCTCTTAGACGCCCACGAGCTTTACACATTTATGTAAATATATGCAAATGAGGGACACTTCCAGGGACGGAGCAGCCACAGTTCCTCTGGAACACCTCTGCCAGGGCTTCGCCACCCTAACAGTAAAAGAATTTTTTCCTAATATCCAATCTAAACCTATTCTTGTGCAGTTTGAAGCCACTCCCCTTGTCCTGTCACTACAGCTCCAGATGAAGAGTCCTTCTCCATCAGATCCTTCCTAAACTTCCAACCCCTCACGAACTCTGGCTCCTCACTGACTGGAACTGGCTGTGCAGGGATTTGTGCTTTATTTAGAAGGGTCCAACCCACTCCAAAAAGAGTCTGCAAAGAGCCAAGTTCTGGCAGAACAAGAAAAACTTCCTCGAGTCGCAAGGGCAAAACTATCCGTGAAATCAACTGTGTTTGTAAGAAACAAATGAAAAACCATTTCAAGCTCATCTACATGAGAACACGCTGCTTTCCAAACACATCTCAAAGGCTCATCTTCCTTCAGAGGCTGCTTTACATCGCTGGAACTTTGAATATTATCTATTTAAATAAATTTTGTGAAGTTTTCATCTCATAGCAGTTTCTGCAGGAACTTGAGGCAGTACTGCCACATGGAGAACGTGTTCCAGCAGGGAACAGCCTGAATCCATGGGGCTGCTGCATGAAAAATTCCCCTCAGAAGTAAAAACTGACCAATTACAATCCCTTAAAAAAAAACATTAGTACAGAGCTCTTTGGAGAGATCGCTGTAGAGATCTTTGGAGAGCACTGCTCAAAAACAGGGCTGAGAAGAGCAAGATGAGAATGAGAATTCCCTCTGAGCTCCCACAGGGAGCAGCAGCAGAAATTTTACTCTGGAGCACAGGGACTTGTCTAGCAATTTTAAAAAGATTTTTTTTTTTTTTTGGTAGCACTGCCTGCCTCGCTTAAAACTTGTTACCTCAGTGCTTTCTACCTCAAAGCTACTTACAGAGCAGAACAAAGCTTTGCATAGAACTGCACCTCCAGAGAGATGGGGAAGGGATGGGAAAAGGGAGGGAAAGGCACCAGTTTGGATCCTCACACGTGCACTGCCTGCCTCTCCGTGCTGCTCTTACTCCTCAAGTCTGTTCTCCAAAGTCTGGAGACACACAAAAAGTTCACTACAAGCTCTGTGAAGCTCTTGGAGTGCAAAGTTGTAGCTAGAGATTCGGGGAGAGCGGAAACCAGCAATTCATCCTGGCAGTGCACAAGCCCCTGAAGGTTGTTTTACAGCACAAAAGCAACACTTTAGAGCTAAGAAAATTCCTTCTGGCCAGAATATTGCATGATTTAAGGATGGCTTGAGCTGGTGGGAGCATTCCCATCCCGGAGAAGTGCCTGCAGCAAACTGTGTCCAACACCGTGTAGCCAAGAGTAAAGAGAAAGGGGATAAAGTTCCAGCAGTTACTCACCAAACTGACTATACGGGAATTCTGGCTGAGCAGTCGGGGGTTTGCTCATGTCCTGAGTTGCCTGAGATGGTGGTGGTGGTGGAGGAAAAGCGAGCGGTGCTGCCCCCGGAGTGGCAGGCGGAGGGGGGACCCCAGGGGGGGCAAACTGGTCAGGTGGAGGAGGTGGAGCACCGTAACCAAAACCTGAAAGGACAGAGCAGGTGATCACCAAAGTCCTGCTTGGCTTTAGAGATGATACAATCTAAAAAACATTTCTAAGGGTATTAAACCCCAGGTGTTTGTGACCGTGGATGTACAGAGATTCACCTCTACACGCTGGTCACTCCCACGGCTCAAAATCTCAGCAACTCACCTGGCACAGGCAGGAGAAATGTCCCCCAAAGGCAGAGGCTGCAGCAGCCAGCACAGAGAGATAAAGCACAACTAGGGACCAAACTCTGTGCTCACACACATGTGAGAAATAAGGAGGAAGCCGTATTATCCAAGATTTTAGGAGGACAAAGTATCTCGAGATAACTGGGTGCTATTTTCCACCTTCTTCTTTAAACCAGGCTTGTGACAGACTTTTAAAAAGGTGGCCTGAGAGGTAGGTGCTAAAATCCTATTTGTATTTCCAGTCCCAGTTATGACCTTAATTCCTTAAGCTGCTCCAAAAAACCCTGCCTGTGTTTGGCCCAGGTCACCAGCAGCGAGCTAACAAGTTTTCTCTCAGATGTCCTAACAAAGGTGCACAATGTATCTAAATTTATTTAGCAATATAGATTTAAACTAGAGAAATGATTACTGCATCCAAGAATTTTTTTTTCTCGGATTATTTTAATGCTACAGTTAATTATAGCTCAGAATATATAATCTGGGAAAAATAATTAAGGATAGGTGAAACACGGGGGGAAAATCCAAGTCCACCAAACGATGAGGAAAAGCTGAAAGCTGAATTTGGAGCTGGATGTGCTCCAGCTCCTGGGGGTCACTTACTAAATGGTGGAGGGGTGCCATAGCCCTGTGGAAATCCTTGTGGAGGCGGGAATCCCCCGGGAGGTGTGGAGACAATGTATGAGGTAAATGGTGGTGGTGGGGGAGGAGCTCCTCTGCCCGGAGGAGGGGGTCCATATCCACCTGGAAAAGGAAGAGAAAGCCAAAAACTGAAGCAGATGAACACCAAGGAGCTGCTGCTGGAGTCAGCTTCCTCTAGATGGGGTAAGGCTGTTGGGTGGATTTCAAACGCAGGCTCAGCCTTCTATGAATCCTCACTTTGGGAAATATTTGTCCTCCAAGTATCCCCACTGTAAATAATTGCAGTTTAGCATGTAATCCCTTGATAACAAATTAATGTGGCTGGAACAGCAGGATGTGTGTCAGCTCCCATTACTGAGCTGCTAAGTATCCACTGTCTTCCCCTTCGTTCTTCCAGGATAAATTCAATCAAGCTTTTAAATGTAGGTTAAATCCCACAGAAATCCACAAATCACTGTGAATGCTCAAAGAAGCTGCGCCTGTGCTCGGGAGGATTTTTTCCTTTCAGAATTGGTCCCACATAATGTACTTACCAATTGCCTGTCCAGCTGGCACCCACATCCCTACAACAGAACAAAAAAAGAGCCTTAGACATCACCGAAACTGCGCACTCCGGAGCGGGGATGATGCAAGAGGAAGGATTTGGCTCTGGGATAGACTGGGTATCCTCCCCATGTCCCTTCCAGAGCTATTTTTATGGCCCAAGCGACATTGTGGGACTATTTCTGAATGTGCAGTTCTGGAAAGACTCTGAATCATTCAGCAAATGACACTCAGAAGAGATAGCAGCTCCCAAACCCAAATCGGATGGAGCGTTCGAGAGCTGCCACGTACCAAGTGCGAGAAGCTGCAGCACTAACAGAGAACAACACCCCAGAGAACCCCAGCAGACTACACATCCAAGGGATTCTTAATTTACTACCAGGTTTATCCGAGTTATTTTTGCAGTTTTTGAAGCATAAAAAAAGCCTTTCCCATCCCTTGTGCAGCGCTGAGATTGAAGGATAAATGCGCTCGTGTCTGACATTAATCTTTCCAGGAGATCAGATATCATTTTCCCTACTAATCACTGCATGGAAAATAATGGGAGTTTCTCTGTTTGCAGATTAGCACATCTGTGCACAATGTCAACCCTCAGCTGCAGCTTTCAAGTTAATCAGCACCGTGGGGAAATGAGCAATCCCTGTGCCGCACTTCCATCCATCGGAGCGGGGATGGAGCAGCCACGCTCCCTCCAGCCCCCCAGGTGAACGTTTCTCATCTCTCAGAGCAAGCAAGTCACAGCAACTCAATTATTCCTCTGCATTTCTCCAGAAGTTATCAAAATCGTCTTTGGATGAACTCAGCGTATTTCTCCTGCCTTTGGAATCTCGGGGGGGGCTGCAGCCATCAAACTCAGGCTGCTCCCGAGCCCCGCAGGGCTCCTGGTGTGCACTCAGTGCTCCCTGCGCCACAGCTGCCTGGTTCTTTCCCAGGCTACATTAAGCAATAAAACCCAAAGGCAAGGCCATCCATTTTCCCCTCATCCCTTGCAGATTTTCCTGGTAATTTCCTTTGAAGCTGCCTCATCCTTGCAAAGCCGTATTTCAACCAAATTTGTCAACGGGGCCTCGCTCCAGAGCTGGAGTCGCACCTGGAGCCTTCCCGACCCATGGGGGGAGAGGCAGAGCCAAAGGGAACAGGTGAGACACACCTGGCACACGCGCCACACCCGGCACTGCCCTCTGCCAATGAAACGGATTTTTGGGAAAAGAAATGGAAAAACCTCGAGAAGGACTGGGAGGGGTGTGGAAATTTAGTCCTGCTATCAGTAAGCAGCAGGGAGATAAACCCGGGAATAGCATCTAGGCCAGGAAACCAAAGTGCAGCGAGCTGAAGGGGCCGGACAGGGGACAGCAAGGGCCGGACAGGGGACGGCAGGGGACGGACAGGGGACGGAAGGGGCCGGGCAGGGACCGGACAGGGGACGGCAGGGGACGGACAGGGGACGGAAGGGGCCGGGCAGGGACCGGACAGGGGACGGCAGGGGACGGACAGGGGACGGAAGGGGCCGGGCAGGGACCGGACAGGGGACGGCAGGGGACGGACAGGGGACGGAAGGGGCCGGGCAGGGACCGGACAGGGGACGGCAGGGGACGGACAGGGGACGGAAGGGGCCGGGCAGGGACCGGACAGGGGACGGCAGGGGACGGACAGGGGACGGAAGGGGCCGGGCAGGGACCGGACAGGGGACGGCAGGGGACGGACAGGGGACGGAAGGGGCCGGGCAGGGACCGGACAGGGGACGGCAGGGGACGGACAGGGGACGGAAGGGGCCGGGCAGGGACCGGACAGGGGACGGCAGGGGACGGACAGGGGACGGAAGGGGCCGGGCAGGGACCGGACAGGGGACGGCAGGGGACAGCAGGGACCAGNGGGCCGGACAGGGGAGGGCAGGGGCCGGACAGGGGACAGACAGGGGACGGCAGAGGCCAGACAGGTGAGGACAGGGGCCGGACAGGGGCCGGCAGAGGTCGGACAGGGGACGGACGGGGACGGACGGGGACGGCAGAGGTCGGACAGGTGATGGCAGAGGTCGGACAGGGGCCGGAAAGGTGAGGACAGGGGACGGCAGAGGCCGGACAGGCGAGGGCAGGGGCCGGACAGGGGACGGCAGAGGATGGACAGGTGAGGACAGGGGCCAGACGGGGCCGGACAGGAGATGGCAGAGGTCGGACAGGGGACAGACAGGTGACAGCAGGAGCCGGACAGGGGACGGCAGAGGCCGGACAGGTGAGGGCAGAGGCCGGACAGGGGACGGACGGCGCCGGACGGGGACGGCAGGGGGCGGCCCGGGGGCGGCGGAGGCCGGACAGGGGCCGGACAGGTGACAGCACCCTGGGCAGTACCTTGGGGGCCGTATCCCTGCTGCCAGGTCGGAGGGGGCTGCCCTGCCCAGCCGTTGGCAGCGCTTGGCATGATCCTGCTTCCCCACTGGCTGGCCCCCGGCGGCCCCGGAGTTTGGCTCTTGCTATCCCGAGGCTCGGCGCGTTTCACCTCCACCTGAACAAACAGAGGCAGCGCTCAGCGGGGCTGGGGGGGCCCCGCGCCCCCCGTCCCCTCACACACACCCGCAGTTACACTTAAGACTACACTTAGCATCTTATGACTTATGTCTAAGTACTTAATTATTAAGACTTAAGGCCAGTAATTTACAATGTTTCTCAGGTACAGTGTAGGTGATGGTAAGACGTTACAAGTCCTACTGTCGAGGGATTTCCGAGAAAAGCATCCTACAAATCACTTCAGGCTCGTCGGCTTTAATCTTAAAACAGCAGTACCCTCTTACAGCAGCTCTGCACTTAAAACAGCAGAATCGTGTACGTTAACGACAGACTGATTTCACGGTCAAGGCAGGAGATACAAAGATGACGTTTTCAGTTAAAAAACCAGAATTTTGAGTGAAGAGGCTGCTCTGAAAAAGGGTACTAATGCTTTAACCAAACACGTTTGGGGTCCATTTGGAAGTGACAGTTTAACCCACCCCAACTAACTGCAATTTCAGCTCTGCTCATACCTGAGAAACACACATTTTTTTGATATTTTTTTGTATTGTTTTCTTTTTTTTTTTTTTTTTAAACTTAAGATTTTATTTAAATGTCTAATGGAAGATAAAGACTTACCTTCCCAGGCTAACGCTTAAAGAATCTCAATTAACTCAAACAATGTCAGAGGGAATGGATGTGATAAGAGAATCTTACATTACATCTAACAAAAAAGTAAACAAACATGCAAGTAATAAAAATGGACAGTTGAGTCAATAAGAAGCAAATCTTCATACTGTGTTAAGTCAGTGACAAAACCCCTCCTGTTTTAAAAATTAGTAACCACAGTGCTTAACTTATTTCATTCCAAGATAAAATGTCCTAGTGTTCCCAGCCATGGAATAAGTGCGTTTGACCTACTTAAAATAAGCTGCACATTCAACATAAACCCCTCAAAAAAAAAAAAAAATCCAGTTCTGATTTAATGAAACCCTCTCAGCACTCGCTGAATTCGAGGCTTTTTTTTTTTTCATTTCATGATTAATTTTAATGGGTGCCAGAGTACAAAGAAAATAAATCTCAATCATCAATGGGCCTGAGTAGTATGGAAAATAAAGTATTCAGAATTCTTCCTGCCATGTCTTAAAAGCCATTCATGTCGGAGAACAAACAGGAAACAGGCACAAGGCAAGGACAAAGCCCCCCCTGCCCCCCCGCCGATGCCCCAAGGACATGAGACATGACAGTAACCAAATCTCTGTCAGCTCAAGGCCCTTCCAGAGAGCAACCAAGGGAATTTTTCAAAGGACTCAAATTAATGAGTCTTAACACATTTGCCTTGAGGGAATTCGGTTATTGCTTACAAAAGCAGAGGCCTTCTTGCAATTTTAATTTTTTTTTCCCCCCCTTTCAACAACATATGGATTCATTTCAGCAATACCTTTTTAATTACCAAAAAAGACAGAGATACCGTTTTTAAAGCAGGCGTGATTAGGCAGTGAAGGAGAGAGCAGGGGATCTGGAGCTCATTAATCCTTGTGGAAGAATCCCATTAATTTTTCAGTGCACACTTGGAAGCGGGGAACTGCCAAACTGAGGACTGAAAATTCCCTGTGCAATAGGGAGGTTCAAATTCCACACCTGCCTAGAGCCCAGGTCACCCCGAGAACTGAGGCAGCTCTATTACTCTGAGCTAAAAAATCCTAAAAATCCCTGAATCCTGCTTTTTTTTGTCACTGAAAGTGGGGGGGGGGAAAAAGGGGAAAAAACGATTATTTCAGTTTGGAATTGGGTTTGTTTGGGGAACACTGAGAACTCTGAGCCTCAGCGCTGTGTCCCAAAGCCAGCAGCAACCAGGTGACATCTGGGGGATCCCCCCGGGCTCTCCATCCTCTCCCAGCACCTTGTGGGTGTTTATCCTTTGTTCCCATTAAGTCTGCTGCTTTGTGGGATCAGCTCCCACTTCAGGGGCTCGCTGGAGGCAATTCCAAGGGCAGATCAGGGAATGCTGGTGGGATACAGGTGATCCTTCCACACCCCCGTGGGATTTACTGCACCTGCTCACGCCTGGGAGCGCACACCAGGACCCAAGAGCCCATGTTCTGGATCCCACAAGCACATTCCTTTGTTTCCATTCCCAGGAAAACACCCAGCCCTCCACCCCAAACCAAGCTCACAGGGACTAAAGGCATTAGAAACTGCAAAAGGAACCAGAACTCCACTGATATGCAGAATGTGTCCCCTGCTAGCTAAGGAAAGGCTTACGAAATATCAGCATATAAAAGACTTTAAAGACAATTAAAAACCTCATACAATGCAATAATTTAAGGAATGTGAGAATCTTTTGTCTCTCTGAACCCCCTCACTCCAAGTATAGCAGTTTTAACATTTACTTTAAAAACTGGATATACCTTAAAGCTGCAAGGACTTAAATTTACCAGGATTTCCTGTGGTTCATTTTTCTTTAAATTATCCTTTTCTCTCTATACAAAACTTAGGTGTCCTGCAACAATTTATTTTGCTTGTAGTTGGTTTGGGTTTTTTTTTTCCCCCACAGGTAGAAGCATGTTCCTTGCTGAGTAACATCAAAGGAGCCTAAAAAATTCCTCCCTATCCAAGACCCGTTTGCTGACAACACAGTATGAAGATGAAACAACCAGAGGTCACTTAACTGCATTGTGGTTAAATACTATATAGAGTACGTGGGTTGGTATCAAAGTTTCACAGTAAGTGACCCAATTTTTTAAAAAACCAATCCTTCAGGATGTTTTTTTTTTTTTTCCCTTTTTCTTTTAAAGTTTAACATTATACAAAGCAGATTGTCTGACACCACCTCGAGATTTGAGTATCGAGCACACATCTGAAGGAGTGGTATCTTAAACCAAGCCTTGAACAACTCGGATTTCACTGGGATTCTGCTTTTCCAACAGCTGGAAATCACCGATTTCTCTCCTTGCACCGCAGCAGCGCCCAAAGCAGAGGCAGCGAGCACCGGCTGATCCCAGTGCGAGCTCTGCTGAGCCAGAGCAGCCCCCAGGTCTGTACACACAAGGCCTCACCCCAAGCAGAGCCCACGGCCTGAATCCTCAGGCTTCCAAGCCCTCCCTTCCTCAGGCTGCCCCCATCCTAACTGCCCTCCTCCAGCAAACTCAGACTTTCCCCACCTCCATGGATAAAGCCTTGAATTTGGACTGCTGTGCTCTCCCATCAACAGTTACGTTGGATTCCCCAGTGAAATCGCTCGTTGCCCAAGACTTGGTTCTTTCTTAAGGTAAAATAAAACTACAACTACACACTTTTTTGCCCATGATGTCGTGAAAATGCATGTTGACAGCCTGGTCCACTGATTGTTCGTCCTCGAAAGTAATAAATCCAAAACCTAGCCAACGACGAAGAGTGAATCAAGGTAGCAGGGTGTTGTGACACAAAACAGGATGATGAACAGTATTAGGGGCAGACCAAGGGTTCAAGCAGGGGTTTCAGATAACGACACTTGTGTTCAATCGGCAAAAAACTCTGAGGAAATTGCAACGGATACTTCCTGCGAAGAGGCTTTAGCGCCTCGTCTCGATTGCGCGCATGCAGCTTCGAACTGAGCTCGTTAACTGGCTTTTAATTTGATTTTATTCCTCATCCACCTACCAGGAAATGGAAAAAAACTGCTAAAATCAAAATACTTGTGGGACAGCAGATTAAAGTCAAGCAACTTTGCTGCTCCTCCCTTTGATTCAGCCTAGTTTCCCAAGGAAAACCTATCATATATCCCTGCTCCCCAAAGCTGCAAAGCAACTTCCTCCCAATCCCTTAAGCCCAGCTTCCAGTTAGGGAATATTTTCCGTGGAAAATAAGAAAGTTGGTTTTGAAATGTAGCTGTTAAAGCATGAGAAATTTTACCACTCCATGGATGAATGAGAAGCTTCAGAAACTAACAACCTACATCAGAGGTTCTCAAGTTTTCCACACCTGGGAGAAAAAGCATGGAACAGGTGTCACTCCTTCCCAACACAGCAACCCCTGTGAGGTGTTGCTCACACAGAACGTGGCGTTGCTGCCACGTCCCGAATCTGTTTTATTTCTCGTATTTCCTGCTGCTTTCCTTTTGAAAATCCTCTCAACCTCCCAGTCCTTTTTGCCCCCAACTGCTCCAGCTCGCCACGGGTGGCTCATTCCCTTCCACCTGACCACAGCCCTGGCTGCTGGCAGCTCAGCTGGATCCAGCAGCTTCTGATGCTCGGAGAAAACTCTGGAAAAGGAGGCAAAGCTCCCCATTTGGAGGTCACTCTGAGAACCACTGCACGTAGGTTGTAGCTGCCGATACAGCCGAGAGAGTGGCAAAATAGTGGTTAATCCCCCAGGACACGGCGGCTGCTTCATGCCATCACCCACTGGCTGCTGGTGGGGACAACCCAGGGCAGGGAGGGACACATGCAGTACAGGAATTGTGCCATTCTTCGGATTAGCTACGGGGGGGGGAAGGGGGGAGAGCAATAAAAATTAGAAAAGAAACCCGAGGTGCGGCGTGGGAAGCGTTTATGGAACATGGATGCGGTTCTGCTTTTCTGAAACCCAAGATTTCCCCCTTGGTTTGCGTTTTGCTTTGCAGCTAGTGCTGACAGCAGCCAAATCTTGCTCTAAAGCGTTACAGAATACAGGATCTAGCACAGGAATGTCTCTCCACGCTTATCCAACTGCGTTGGGTAAGCCCAAAGAGGCCTAGTGTAGAGAAAGTTTATATATATATATATATATAAAAATACACAAAGATACAGGCCAAAATAGATTCCAGCAGGTCAAATTCTGCTGTCAGCAACAAGAGCAAAAGACATCACTAAAATAAACTGAAAATAAAAAGGAAAAAACTTGGCATTTCCCACACACAAGAGACTGGCAGTATAAACGAAGTTTTGTGGAGCTGTGATGAAAGCAGCCTCGAAGCTGAGAGCAGCATTTCATCACAATATATTTGTCTGAGTTAACCAGAAATCCGAGTGTTGGAGCCAAAGGAAAAGTGTTGGTATTTAAATCACGTTTAGTATTCCAGCCTTTGTCTAAAAAGAGATGGGGAAGAAAAACAATGGATTTCATCTGTATGTGAAGGTTGTTGTTAAATTTGATTTCGAAGCCAAAGGAGGGGAACAGATTGTGGGATGCGGTTGGAGGGGTGCAAGAGGTCACTGAGGAAGCCAGTAAAGAATTAAAAAAGGGGATTTAAAAGGGTCAGACATCACGAGATAAGGAAGAGTGAAGAAATCAGAGTAACGCAGCAAAACCTCAAGGTGAAGTTTTGAGCAGAAGTGATGAAACCAGCCACAGCTTTAGTTTTTGAAGGACAGGACTCTGTTAAAGACAGCAGAAATGAACTGCATCCAGCAGGAATCCAAGAGGAGCAGACCAGACTGAGGGGGCTGGTCTGCAGCCAAAGGAGGAGGAGAACAGACACAGCAAGAACCTGGAAATCCCTTCCCAGCTGCTGGCTCGGCCAAGAGCAGGAATCAGGAGAGGCTGCACCAAAGCCACTTTGTTCCTTCAGAGATGAAACACGGCTGCCGTGCTTGGGGCTCTGGGAAGGGTTTGGATGAGGCAGAGCTGGCGGGAGCAGGCAGGACTGGGAGGAAGCAAAGATCATGTGGGTACCTGAGAGCAGGCAGCTCCTCAAGGACATCACCTGAGAATCTGGTGCCCAGGGCCCTCCTGAGGAGCTGCAGGTAAATGGATGCTGCGGGGATTAGGAACGGGGATCATTTTCCCTCTTCCTACCACTAAATTGATGTGCACTTCCAAAGGAAGGGTGGTGAAGTGAAAGCGAGGAGGCAAAATTCACAAAGTCTGAGGAGAGATGGCACTGAAGTGGCCTCTGGAATTTTATCAACAGTCAATAAAAGGATAAGGGGACGGAGCAGCAAGAGACCACAAAGCAGAGAGAGAAGGCAAGAGAGAACGTGTTCTGGGATGCACAACCAGGAGTACCCAATGCCAACTCGAAGAATTCTTCCTAGCACCCCCCCAGGGACTGCCAAGGCCATTTTGGGAGATGACTGTTAGTCAGCACACTAAAAAAAGCCTGGAACAGCACAGAAACGAAAAGCAGAGAGGCAGGATTCAAGAAGTGCTTAAGAAGTCTGATGAATTAGGGGAGGAAGTTTTCTGTGGGTGGAAAGAAGACCTTTCCCCCACTTGGCACTTGTGCTTTGCACCCCAAGCCCTCCTTTGCCTGTTTTGTTTTTAGTAGAGCTTGAAGCAGAGAAGCCATTCATTGAGACAGGATTAATCCAGACCAGGCATGATGTTTTAGTACCTTTTGCTCAGAGGCTGCAAGGCTGGGATTAAATATTGCAAAGATAGAGATGATACAATAATTACTGAAATATTTCAGAACTTCAGCCCCAAATCACATTCAGATGCCAGTGCCTTTGTCTCCTCTATCCAAAACCAGCTGCTCTAGAGCATTGAAACAGATGAATTTATGTGCTGCTTAAATCAAAGGTATCTGTTGGAAGAAGATTAGGATAGCTAAAGCAAGAAAACAAAAAAACAAATATATTGAAACTTCGTTTACACTCCAATAAAAGACAAAGCCCGTCCCTCCTCTGACTGCGGAACTGGCCTGTACCTCTGTGATAAATTATCACCTAGAGAGAAGAAATCTAAAGAGATATCGTTAATCACAGTCAAACAATTCACAGAGAGAAAAGAAACAAAAAAAGAACTTACTTAACATTACCATACTTTACTATGAAACACTTAAATATGTCACTAAGGATGTATGTCTAAATTAAAAATAAAACTAAGACTTAACAGCTTAATAAATATGAAGTGAAGGATATATTTCTTAATAATGAGGCAGAAGAGAAATGAAAGTTCAGATGGCAAACTATTCTCTAGCATGTCCAACATGCTACAGGGTGGGAGCACAGCTAAGCTTCACGTGCTAAATTATTGCCTCTTCCTTGGCAAACAGATGGTGGATGCAAAGGGACGTGGGTGACATGGAACTTGCTTCGTATTTTGACCAAAGGTTCCCAGCTTGATTCAGTATCTCGTGAATCTTCCAGGTTTTTGGGTTTTCCCCCTGCTTAAAAAGCAGGCTGGTATACAAGGATTGTATATCCCAATTAAAAATATACATTTTTTTTTTCTTTTTTTTCAGAATTATTTTGCATTGTTTAAGAAGCGTTTTTCTTTAATTTGGGGTGAAGCCATTTAACCAAAACAAAAAGCAGGTGATGGATGGATTCTGTCCTGTCTCGTGCTCTGGCTGGAGCACCCCCCATGCACTTGCAGACCCAACGTACCTTTCATGTGGAACAGGAGGAAAATCTGCTTATTTTTTCCCCCCTCAAAAGTACCTTAAGCCACAGGAGTGGCTCAAGAATCAAATTTCATTCAACTATTAAAAAAAAACCCCAACCCATAAATGAGCATGAAACATCTGAGTTGAAATGCACAGACCCAAGTGAAGCTGGAGATGAAGAGTCTAGACTTGAAGTGATGTTTGCCCAGTGAATTATTCTTTTTCCTGAGGCAACGTAAGGGGGGGGGGGGGAAATCTACCTTTTCTGATGGTGTGAAATAGTTTGCCATCTGACTATAGGAGAGTATGAAGAAATTTCAAGGACAAACTAGATCAGCCTTTACCTCGGGGCCTCTGTTTCTCTGCGTCATAGATCATTACAACTTCAGTGACCTGGAAGAGAGAAGGGAAATTCTACTCCCTGTGCTGCCAGGGGAGGGCTGGAACAGTCACCACCGGCTGGTTCCTGCTCTCTACCCACAAAGCACACTCCAACTGCAGCCATCATCCCAGCAGCAGCACAGAAACAGGGAATACTGCTCTTCCTGGGAGTTTAGAAAGCCTGAGTTCATCTCTGTTGTCTCATCATACTTCACGTTTTAATTTAACATTGAGGTTTTGCACTTTTTGTACCCGCTCTATTACACACCCCATAGGTTTGTTTTCCAACAATTCATCAGTTTAGCTTTTTGAAAGATGATTTTCCCCCATTTTTAACCATTTTCATTTTCACCATGAAAAGCAGCTTGAGCTGCAGGCACCTTTAGGAACGTGCAGGGCTCCTCTGATTGAATTACTGGAGCACCAGAGTGTGGCCCAGAGCACCAGTTAAACCAATGCTTCAAACAGCTTTACAAAACCCCTCTAAGTTCTGGATCAGCAGTATCAGTGTGATTTTAACCTAAAAAAAGAAAAAATGGAAATTGCAAGCTGTTCAAGGGCTTCAAGATTATTCTTCTCAGAATGAGCACCACTGTGAGCTACAATTTAAACAAAACCTGAGGTGTAATGTTTATGTCAACATTAAAACGGCTGAAGGGAACTGCTCTGAAATCTCTCAGACGCAGAAAAGTGGTCACAAAATGAGGTGTGATTTTGTGGAATCGCATCTTCAGGGCAATCTTAGGATATTTTTACTTGTGAGTAAAAATGAGTTTAAAATCTGACACGATTTTATCTTTCCTTACAGCTAGAAAACATTTGGGTTTGAGTTCCTTGAGCACATCCAGGTTTGAGTTACTGCACTACTTGAGCACATCCTATTGGATGCTACCAGCTGGGGCTTGGGGTTCCACGTGGGGATTAAGCCAGGGGACAGTGCCAGATTTGTCCCTGCACTCGTCCATCTGGATCCTCTTCTTCACCCTGGCCTCAACGACCCAGCAATTACCAGGGCCAAAAATCAGTGCCTGCCTCGGGCTCTTCACTCTCGTGGCCACAAAACTTTTGTGAGGCTCCACTGCTCCAAAGAGACTCGTCACAACTCCAGGTAGACTTTCTGATTTCTGTACTGTGAGTGAAGTGCTGCTACTTACTTTTCAGGGCACTTACAGTTGTGGCTGGTGCCTCCTACACCTGCAGGACACACCCTGCATGTCCCCAGCATCCAGGGCACAGCTGGAAAGCCAAGTCTGTGAGGAAGAGCCTTTGGAAACTACATCCCACAGCTGTGGAACGTGCTCCCTGTTTTTATTATTAGTTTACTGCAGCCTTTCAAGCTGAATAAATAGTTGTTAGCTGTTGCTTTGTGTGTTTTAAATAAATTATTTCTTAATGGAATTTTAAACACTGATTTAACTGTTGAGAAACTTTTGTTTCTCAATAAATCCTTTGCTGCCACTAAGAAATGTTAGAGAAAGGTTATTGAAGAAAGTATCAAAACCCACACATTAAGTGTGGGCCAATCAAGTTCATTTTTACCAGCACAGTCCTGAATTTCACTCAGGCAATCTTGAACTTCCTCAAACTTAGTCACAGCTGAATTACTTGATTCAATAGTTTACCATCTTAAATGGGCAGTGAGAGCTGGGATAAACGGGAATTAAAACTAAATAAAACCTAAATAAAAATATAATACAGAAGATAGAGTCATTTCAGTCCAAGGTTACAAACTGAATTAAAGAAGGTGCACAAGGAGCAGTTTGTCTCAGAATGGAGGTTCTAGGGACACCGGCACTGAGATTCCAGATGGGTTGAAAGCAGCTACTGCTCCCAAAATAATGGCAGGAGACCCAAATTTAACGTATCTGTAAACATAGTCAAAGAGCAGGATCTTAAAATTCAGCCCCTTGAGGGACTTGCTGTTCCCAAAAAATAATCAACAGAAATTTTTAATTGCCCAGCTGTAAGATATCAAGAGAAAGGGGGGTGGGGTGGGAAATAATAATAAAAAGAGTCATTCTTAAGCCACCTCAGGAGTTTTTGGAAGAAGGGACAGAATAATGCATCAGGTAGACTTAAACACGAGGAGACAGAAGCAGCAAAGTAAATTCCACACGAGCAGCAGGTTCTGCCAAGGGGCATTTCCAGATGATGAACGTTCACTACAGTTTCTCACAAAATGCTTCAGGTGCCCCTCCAGCCGTTTGTCCAAATTACCCCCGGATTTGACAGCTTGAGGAAATGTGAGAGGAGGCAGCAGGGAGGGGAGGCACCTTTCCCCCCAGGACTCACCACTCCGAACTTCTTGAAGTATTCCCTGAGCTCTGTCTCGCCACAGTTATGAGGAATCCCACCAACAAAAATTTTATTGGATTTATTGTTATCGCTCCTGGATCCTTTCTGCTAAATCAAGGAGGAGAAAATTCAGTCAGAAGGACAATAAGGTTGGCTGCTTCTATCGTTTTACACTGAACCATGAACAATGGGCTCTGGCAGGCTGAGGAGGAGAGCTCCAGCCTTGAAGTCTCCCAGGCATGAAAGGGAAGCACGTTCCGAGCTCAGAGGTTCGGCGTTCCCTGTTCTTCAGAGGACCAGGAATGCAGGGCCTGCATGCTGAGGCCACTGACTCATTTTACACTGAAATCTGGTGAAGCTGCAGGGTGTGGAGCGGGCTGGAACAGCATCAGCCCTGCCAGTGCCCTTTCCAGACACGGCTCTCAAATCTCAAGAACTCCACTAAAAGCATCACTAAGAGCTTAAAAAACACCACACCCAAACTGACGCTGCTCTGCACAGAGCCTGCCCATGGAAATCTAAGTAAAAGACAGTTTTTAGAAATAAGATTTACGCTCGAGTTCTGCGTACAGACTCCTGCCTTTAAAACACGGATATAATCCAAAGGAATTCCAGAGAACTCAGACAACAGGCAGGATACACAGGGATCTTTCCTTACCCATCCTTCCTTCGGCCGTGTCCGCTCTGGCTGCATCCCCCGAGGTGTACATGGCTTTGGATCAATCTGGAAGAAGTTCCACTTTGGTCAGACCTCAGCATGCAGAATTTTGCTCTAAAAGTTACATTTGTGGCAGCCGAACCCGGCACTGCTGACATGCAGCTCCTCAGAGCTCAAAGCAACACAAGCCACGGAGTTAGAGCTGCCTTACAACAAATCATTTAAACCAACAACCAGGTTAACTCTGACACTCAGCAAATAAGGAGCCAGAATTTAGAGCAAATCTTTGAATCTGGTGCAGGAAAAAAAAATAACAACACGAAAGCAACTTACATTTCGGCCATCTAACGTATGAGGTCTGCTGGCCAGCACTGTTCCCACACAGTTGGGATCTTTAAATTTGACAAATCCAAATCCTCGAGATTGATTTGTTGTTTTGTCTTTCATTATTACACAGTCTACAACTTCTCCATACTGGGAGAAGTAGCTACGAAGAGTTTCTGTTAAAGAAAAAAAAGCAAGTATTAAACAGAACCAGATATTAACAACACCAGACTGTGTTTGCAATTATGAGACAACAGATCAGCAAACATGGAAAACAACTTCAAACTCATCTTTTGAAAATGATCACATCTTACTTCCTGTAAACAAATGGCAGACAACAGTTTATTTCCACTCGTACAAATGGAAAATAGTAGGAAAGCGCTTATAAAAAGGGCTGTCTGTTGAGCTGACAAAAACTTCAGCACCAAATATAAACCTCAAAGTATTAACATATATCTGAGCTGCCTCTACAGAAACTTTTATTAATTAGCAGAGGAGCAGGAGACTCTGAGCCCAGTCTCCCCACCACAGCGATGCCTCTTGGGAGCTCCTGGCTGGGTTTTCACAACGGCCCGACGCCTGCAGCGCACGTTGCTCACCTTGTGTCGTGCTCCAGTCCAGGCCACCCACGAACAGCTTCCTGAAAACGAAGCACAGGGCAGGTTTAGGGGCTGCAGCAGATGCTCCATCTTATTTAAGGCACGACTCAGCTCTTCTGGACAGGTTTGGGGGTCCTGAGGCCTCCAACAAACCCTACAAAGCTGGCGCCGCACTCAAAGCCGCTGATTAAACCAAAGCCTTCCTCCATCCCTGCTCTCTGCTCCTCCCTCACTCGCCACAAAACACTCACTTGGCTGCCAGCACCTTCTCGTGGGGTGAAAGCAAAAGCAGAACTGCCGAGCTCAGGCCTGAGACAGAAGTCAAACCTGTGCAGCAGGTACTAAATAACAGAGCAGCACTAATCCAGCACCAGTTGTGAAACCATTGTACAACCCAGTTTCGAGATAGCGCCAAGCAGATGAGAAAGTCGTGGCTAAACCCCAAACTAAACTGCTCAAAACTGATTCAACTCTTCCTCTGCAAAGAGCACCCAAATCTGCAGGGTTTCGTGTCCCAGCACGCCCAAGGAGCTGTGTAGGTGCCAGAGGAGCTCCATGCCAGCCTGCCGGCTCTGCAGCTCTTTATCAACTCCTGGGTGTGACAAAAGTTCCTGCAGTCACTTACTCAGTAATTAAAGTTTGGTTATAGCCACCTCAACATTTGGGCCTCGTCAGTACCAAGAACCAACCCAAAAAAACCCCCTCATAACTCTCTGCAGCTTCCTCCTGAGGAACAGCATCAACCTCTGCTCTGTGGGACCAGGGGCAGGACCCAGGGAAGGGCTGGAGCCGTGTCCAGGGAGGGTCAGGCTGGGTATCAGGAAAGGTCCTTCCTCAGAGGGTGCAGGGCACTGCCCGGGCTCCCCAGGGAACAGTCACAGCCCCAAGGCTGCCAGAGCTCCGGGAGCGCTTGGACAACGCTCCCAAGGATGCACAGGGTGGGATTTTGGGGTGCCTGTGCAGGGCTCTGATGATCCTTGGGGATCCCTTCCAGCTCAGGAGACTGTGTGGTTCTGTGAAGAACTCTGCTGTTAATGGCTCCATGGCTCTGCACACACAAGCGCTGGGATAGTTTATTTTTGGGGGATGCCCTCTAGTTCTCCATCAGACCTCAAAGAGAAGAACCACCTTCTGCTTGTCTTCTACTCGCCTTCACCTATACCCAAGTACAGCTGAAGGTGGTGGGAATTCCTGCATCCTCACTTACATGGGCAAACTTGAATTTCTCCTAATAAAAAAATTAATTAAACTTCCTCTCACCTGCTCTCTTGAGGAGCAGATAACGGCAGGGAGAGCCCAGTCACCCCCAGTAAGAGCTGCAGGTGCAATGGGAGCACCAGGGAAGTGACAGCCTTGCAACTGGAAGTTCCTGTGGAGCAGGGCAGCTCACTGACAAACCCTTTCCACTTTGATTCACTTCTCTGTGGTAGGACATCATGTCACGACCCTCCTGCACCAGCCAAAGTGCCAAAATTCAGCACTGCACAGCACCTACGAGCCTCGTTCCACTGAGGCAAATTCTGTTCCTAAGTTCCAAGCTGAGACGTGACACGAGCCTTGTCTTTCACAAAAACAGACCGACTGTTAAGCGCTGATCAAAGCATCTCCTTGAGCGGCCAGAAAACAACCGAGCTGGTGACACGCGAGGCAAAGACAGCCCTCAGTGTCACAGCAGGCAGCGGCCGCATCTGCTGCGTTATCGTAATGCAGAAGGACGTGTCAGCCCTCCCCGAGAGCAGCACGGGCAGCACACGGCACCCCTGCCCTGCCCTGCCTCAAAGCGGGCCTGCTTTCTGCGGGCATGGCCGCGATGACCAAGTTTTCCTCAAGGATTGGAAAAGTGCCCCCAGCTCCCTCTGGCAGAGCGCTGGCTCCTGGCACGGGCTCAGGGCCTTGCTCAACAGCAGCCAGCTCACAGCAACAGGTCTCGTGTTCTGGGACCCGCCAGGCTTCGCTCAGGTGGCCCCACCAACTGCCCCTTCAGCACCTCCCCTCTCTGCTCACTGGACACAAATCCCTCTGCTCCCTGTGCCGTTATTTTTAGGGAAAATAAGTAACTCTGATTTCCTAAAAGCAAAGTAGAACCAGCTGATCTAATGCTATATTCACAATAAAGTTTTGATGCGTGTTAGCGACATTTTCTTGACCGACCACATTTGAGCTTATGGTTTGTTTTGGGGTGTTTTTAACTAAATTTGATAGCTTGATATACAAGATTAATCTATTTTACATCCTTGTAAAAGTACCAGCTGTGCTCTGAGAGAATACCAAGCTGTTTGCAGGGAGGGAGGTCAGTGAAACCTTCTAATTCCACCATGAATTATTTGTAGTCACCCTACATGGACTGAAACAGCAAAGCTGGGTTGCTCAAGGCCAGCTCCAGCAGCTGTATGGAAATACCTTCTGCTGGTTTATACACACGCTGTAGAATACCAAAAGCCAGGAATCCTCTGCCCTGGGATTCTCCGTGGTTTGAAGACACTGAGCAGGGCCAGAGTTTACAAAAATCCAGATGTGGTATGGTACAGGACAGCTGTGTGAGTGCTCCTGCCCCCACACTCAGCCACATCACCCGCCCTTTCCCAAGGTCTCACCCATGCTCCATCCCAGGAAACTTTTGGTCCTAACACTTTATGGGCTGGTAGTTATAAACTCATAGAAGATCCAGAGTTGGAAGGGATCCACAAACACTGAGTCCAACCCCCAGCCCTGCACAGACACCCCAACAATCCCACCCCGTGCATCCCTGGGAGTTTTGTCCAACCCCTCCTGGAGCTCTGGCAGCCTCGGGGCCGTGCCCATGCCCTGGGGAGCCCGGGCAGTGCCCAGCACCCTCGGGGGGAAGAACTTTTCCTGATCTCCAACCTAAACCTCCCCAGGCACAGCCCCAGCCGTTCCCTCAGGTTCTGCCCCTGGTCCCAGAGAGCAGAGCTCGGTGCTGCCTCTTGGGAAGAAGCTGCAGACCCCGGTGAGTCTCCCCTCAGTGTTTTCAGTTCACACCTGCTGACACCACCCCCAAACCCCACACCTCCATAAAGCTCAGAATTTACAGACTGGAGGACACTGCAGTCCATCCCCACTGGAATGCAACGGCCCTCCCAGCACAGCCGGGTGACAGCACAAACCAGCAGCCTGTTTTTGGGGCAGGTGAGTCTGTCCACCACGAGCAGCGAGACCCCAACAGGTGCAGCACCTCTGAAGCAGCAGAATTCCCCACAGGGATCCCTTCAGGAGCAGAAAGTAGGATAATGACTCCTCAGAAGCTGCAGCTGTATAATAAGTTTTAACCAAGTGTTCCGCCTCACTACTTCCTGGGAGAATTTTAATTGCTAATTTATTCTTTGTTGCTATAAACGTTCTCGCTGCTAGAGCAAATCAACTCAGGATTAGTAAAAAAGCATGTACAGGTATATTAAAACCACCAAAACTCAACAAAAGCACAAACTCCTTGCCTAAATAAATAATCTGGGGTTTGATTAACACCTCAGCAGAGCCCCCATCAGCTGCAGGACAGAAGGACCAAAATCGGCACTCTTCTTCACCCAAACCAGCCCCAAGTACTAATTAATTACAACAAATAACACTCACAAGGCCCCTCCCTACCCATGCCAACACACCTGCAAGGCTTACAGCTTCCTTAAGTGGTTTTTTTTTCTTAAAATCTCTGCCTAGAAAAGCAGCTGAATTCATAACTTCCCATCCAGACTTGCCTCTTGCAACAGCTTTAAACCAGAGCTTCCTTCCCAGGGCTGGAGCAGCTGCTGTTTGTTCTACGTTCTCACCTTTCCCTCTGAGCGCTTCTGGGGGAGGAGAATAAAGAAAATTTCCCTCTCTGATTAACCCCCAATCCGTCCCAATCTGATTACAGCTCCAAAGGATCACAGCCCATGACTGGGAACAAGCTCTGGAACAGCCAAGCCTGCTAAGGAGGGGAGTTGATGATATTCCATGGAATAAGCTGGAGCCTGGCACTCACCTACAGCTCGAGAAGTCAGACCTGATCAGGTCTCATAAGGCACCAGGCAGTGATTAAGGCCCAGGAGCAAATAAAAACACTTTCAGAGCAAAACCCACATATTTAAACAGGCCTCATGCAATGTGTGTTGGAATTGGATGATCTCTAAGGTCCCTTCCAACGTGATATTCCAATCGCTCACCCTGCCTCCTGTATTTTTAGGATTTACAAATTAAGAACATGCAGTAAATAAGCAGCTTACAAAGCAGTGCAAGCAGCACGAGACAAGTGGTTCGTGTTTCCAGTTTCAAACAAGGTGACCGGTGAATTGGAGCAAATTCTGTGCCAAAACTTGCAGTGGAAGAACCAGTCAAGGATTTTTTAATTTGGTTTTTGCTACTTCGAGTTCTACCATGCCCAAGTCTGCAGTCTGATAATCTCAATGTCACCAGGGTACAGCTCTCAAACAGAATAACACTGAGTGGAACTGGATGATTTCTAAGGTCCCTTCCAACCCGAGCCTTTCTATGACTCTAAAAATACGTCAGAAGAACCAGACCTGTGTCAAGTTTTCAGTTTGAAGCCACAAAACCCCCCGAGAACGCTTAAACCCGGGATTTTCCTGCCTGGAACACACTCGGAGCAGAGACCAGCAGAGGGGAGCTCGGGAGGGCAGCCCTGCGGGGGGGACACGGAGGGCGAGGGGAGGCTCCCGGTGCCGCCTTTGTCCCACCATCTTCCCCCTCCTCCAGCCCAGGCCCCTCAGGGCAGCCCTGGGGTCACCAGAACAAAGTCCCCAGCGGGTTCACAGAACGGACCCTCAAGGACCATCGAGTCCAATTCCTGGCCCTGCACAGAACTCTTCAGGAATCCCACCCTGTGCCTGAGAGCGTTGTCCAAGCGCTCCTGGAGCTCTGGCAGCCTCGGGGCCGTGCCCATGCCCTGGGGAGCCTAGGCAGTGCCCCAGCACCCTCTGGGAAAAAAAGCCTTTTCCTGATATCCAACCTAAACCTCCCCAGACACAGCTCCAGCCGTTCCCTCTGGTTCTGTCACTAGTCCCAGAGAGCAGAGATCGGAGCTGCCCCTCTACTTCCCCTCACGAGGAAGTTTTAGACTGCGATGAGGTCTCCCCTCAGTCTCCTACAGGCTGAACACACCAAGTAACCTCAGCCGCTCCTCCTAAGGCTTCCCCTCAAGGCCCTTCACCATGTCCGCCGCTCTCCTTTGGACGCTTTCTAACACTTCAATATCTTTCTTACATTGTGGCGCCTAAAACTGCACGCAGGACTCAAGGTGAGGCCGCACCAGCAGAGCGGGACAATCCCCTCCCTCAGCCGGCGTGTTGTCCCCCTCACCCCGCGTTAGCTGACAGGAGAGGAGGACACGAAGGGACATGAAGAGGGACACGAGGAGGGACACGCGGTGGGTCGCGGGTGGGACCCGCTGCGGGCGGGCGCGGGAAGCGCCGCGGGCGGGTGACCTTGGGCGCGCGCACCTGCCGCAGCCCCGCGCGCGCGCCGGTCACGTGACGGGAGGGGGGGGTGGTGTGCGCCCTCACGGCCCCAACATGGCGGGACCGGCCCCCCCTCAGCACCCCCGGCTCGGGACCGGCCCCCCCCTCAGTCCTCCCCGGCCCGGCACCGGTCCCCTCTGAGCACCCCCAGCTCGGGGGAGCCCCGGCGGGACCCTCTCCTGAGGTTGCGGGAAAAGGTGACCGAACCTCTCCCTCCGTCCCAGCGCGTCGCCCTCCCCTTCCCCTCACCCGATCTCATCGGCGCCTCCCACGCTGTTCATGGCGGCGGCTCCTCCGGGGCCGCGCCCGGCTCTTCCCTCCGGTGGCGGCGGTGCCAGCGGCGGGTCGTGGGGCCGCGGGCGGGCGCTCCCGGCCGTGTCCCGGTTCCCG